>CAUYLG010056107.1:0-60589 GCA_963573385.1 Cacajao melanocephalus | reverse complement strand
TGGGGTACATGTGCAGATCATGCAGGATTGTTGCATAGGTACCTACATGGCAATGTGGTTTGCTCCCTCCAACCCCCGTTGCCTATATCTGGCATTTCTCCCTATGTTATCCCTCCCCAGCTTCCCCACCCCCTGCTGTCCCTCCCCTAGTTCCCCCCACAGACCCCAGTGTGTGATGCTCCCCTCCCTGTGTCCATGTGTTCTCATTGTTCAACACCCACCTATGAGTGAGAACATGCAGTGTTTGATTTTCTGTTCTTGTGTCAGTTTGCTGAGAATGATGGTTTCTGGATTTATCCATGTCCCTACAAAGGACACAAATTCATTGTTTTTTATGGCTGCATAGTATTCCATGGTGTAAATGTGCCACATTTTCCTTGTCCAGTCTATCATCGATGGCATTTGGGTTGGTTCCAGGTCTTTGCTATTGTAAACAGTGCTGCAATGAACACGTGTGTGCATATGTCTTTATAATAGAACACTTTATAATCCTTTGGATATATACCCAGTAATGGGATTGCTGGGTCAAATGGAATTTCTATTTCTAGGTCCTTGAGGAATCGCCACACTGTCTTCCACAATGGTTGAACTAATTTACAGTCCCACCAACAGTGTGAAAGTGTTCCTATTTCTCCACATCCTCTCCAGCATCTGTTGTCTCCAGATTTTTTAATGATTGCCATTCTAACTGGCATGAGGTGGTAAATAAACTAGGTATTGAAGGAACATATCTCAAAATAATAAAAGCTATTTATGACAAACCTACAGCCAATATCATACTGAATGGGCAAAAACTGGAAGCATTCCCTTTGAAATTTGGCACTAGACAAGGATGCCCTCTTTCACCACTCCTATTCAATATAGTATTGGAAGTTCTAGCCAGAGCAATTAGGTAAGAAAAAAAAAATAAAGAATATTCAATTAGGAAAGGAGGAAGTCAAATTGTCTCTATTTGCAGATGACATGATTGTATATTTAGAAGACCCTATCATCTCAGCCCAAAATCTTCTCAAACTGATAAGCAACTTCAGCAAAGTCTCAGGATACAAAATCAATGTGCAGAAATCACAAGCATTCCTATACACCAAAAACAGACTAACATAGAGCCAAATCATGAGCGAACTCCCATTCACAATTGCTATAAAGAGAACAAAATACCTAGGAATACAACTAATGAAAGATGTAAAGGACCTCTTCAAGGAGAACTACAAACCACTGCTGAATGAAATAAGAGAGGACACAAACAGATCGAGAAACAGTCCATGCTCATGGTTAGGAAGAATCAACATCATGAAAATGGCCATACTGCCCAAAGTAATTTATAGATTCAACTCTATCTTTCCCCATCAAGTTACCGATGATCTTCTTCACAGAACTGGAAAAAAACACCTTAAACTTCATATGGAACCAAAAGAGAGCCCACATAGCCAAGACAATCCTAAGCAAAAAGAACAAAGCTGGAGGCATCATGCCACCTGACTTCATACTATACTACAAGGCTACAGTAATCAAAACAGCATGGTACTGGTACAGAAATAGAGATACAGACGAATGGAACAGAACAGAGGCCTTGGAGGCAACACCACACATCTACAACTATCTGATCTTTGACAAACCTGACAAAAACAAGCAATGTGGAAAAGATTCCCTGTTTAATAAATGGTGTTGGGAAAACTGGCTAGCAATGTGCAGAAAGCAGAAACTGGACCCCTTCCTGACACCTTACACTAAAATTAACTCCAGATGGATTAAAGACTTAAACATAATACCTAACACCATAAAAACCCTGGAAGAAAACCTAGACAAAACCATTCAGGACATAGGCATAGGCAAGGACTTCATGACTAAATCACGAAAAGTATTGGCAACAAAAGCCAAAATAGACAAATGGGATCTAATTAAACTCCAAAGCTCCTGTACAGCAAAAGAAATGATCATTAGGGTGAACTGCCAATCAACAGAATGAGAACAAATTTTTGCATCTACCCATCTGACAAAGGGCTAGTATCCAGAATCTACAAAGAACTAAAACAGATTTACAAGAAAAAAAACAAACAAACCCATTCAAAAGTGGGCGAAGGCTATGAACAGACACTTTTCAAAAGAAGATGTATATGAGGCCAACAAACGCATGAAAAAATGGTCATCATCACTGGCTATTCTACTTTAGGTATGTACTCACCTGCAGAAAAGAAATCCCTATTTTATTTTTTTTAATCAAAACCCAGTTTACTTGTTACTTTCTTTTTAAAACTTCCCTGACAACTGCAGTGGTCACTTCCAAGTGAATTTCAACTCTATTCTCCATTCATACCTCTCTGGCATTACCAGCTTACAATTGTGATGATGTCATCTGACTCCTGGCTGGAGACCCATGAAGACCCTAAGACAGCATATATGTCTTCTTTATGTACCTCCAGTGCCCAACAAAGCCACTGGTTCTGAGACAGTTTCAGAGAAGGTGGGGCTGAGGTGAAAGAACACATCCATCATGGGTCTAATTATTGGAACAAGTAATTGGATTGGATTAACCAATAATATGTTAATCACCGGATGAGAGTGAGTTGACTAATCTTACAGTCTTACATATAATTGAGAGTAGATTCCGAATAAGAGGTGAGAGGAGAATTTCTGCTCTTTGTGCGGACATAAGAGGGGCCTTGTTTATTAATTCAACAGGTAATCATTGGTTATCCACCGTGTGCAAGGCCCTGTCATAGGCACCAGTGATAGGTTTATCACCAGTACCAGTATAACTGTTAAGGTAGGTAGCTAGTCAGACAGGGACAGGGCAGGAGAGCCCCCCACCGCCCCGCCGCCTCCTTCCTCTCTCCCTCACCAATCAGGAATGTCAGGCAACCATCAAGTGATGGTGAGGTAGTTGTTAGGCTATCTCTCTAAGATAATAATTGGTCACAGCCGATGAAACACCTATAGCTGCTGATCAGCAGCTTCCATCACAGGAGCTGGGCAAGCTGGCTTGAGCATGACCACTAAGAGGCAAAATGGCAGAGTCTAACTGGTATAACGTTTGGACTGGTAAAGGAAGTCCAGTAAACACGCTGTGCATGCGGCCCCTCCCAAGCTCTGGTGGATCACTGCACATGTGCACAGCCCACTCCAAAGGAAAAATCAGGGGACAAGGGTCTTTTCTTTTTCTGTTGTTTGTTTTTTTTTTTTGAGACAGAGTCATGCTCTTTCGCCAGGCGCCAGGCTGGAGTGCAGTGACCCGATCTCGGCTCACTGCAACCTCCACCTCTTGGCTTCCAGCAATTCTCCTGCCTCAGCCTCCCGAGTAGCTGCGACTACAGGCTCCTGTCACCACTCCCAGCTAATTTTTGTATTTTAGTAGAGACCGGGTTTCACTATGTTGGCCAGGCTGGTCTCGATCTCTTAACATTGTGATCCGCCCGCCTCGGCCTCCCAAAGTGCTGGGATTACAGGTGTGAGCCACCGCGCCCAGCCCAGGGGAAAAGTTTTTAATCGGCTTTCACTCCTGCTCTAAACTTGCCTCAGTCTCTCACTTTGCTCTTCATCTGAAGTCTTTCTTCTGAGGAGACAAGAACTGAGCTTGCAGCCGACCCGTGTCGATTCACCGCTGCTAACATACTTCAGTGCTGAGTGACTTGGGTACCTTCAGCTGGTAACATAATTAGAAAGTGGTATATAGGCACATGGGTGGAAAAAAAATAGATAAAATTCCATCCTCATGGAGCTGACATTCTAGTGACAAGGAGACAGACAAAAACCAAACTACCGAACAGCTCCTTACCTGTTGGAAGAAAAATAAAGTAAGGCAGGGTTACAGAGAGACAGTCACGGGGACAGAGCATTGCAATATTGAAAAGTGGTTAAAGGGCCCCACCTAGACTGCGCCATTTGAGCAAAACGCATAAAGGATTGAGGAGACTGACCGTGCAGGTAATTGGGGGAAGAGCATTTCAAGCAGAAGCAACGGCATATACAAAGGCTACAAAAAAATATTAAAGAAAACTTTTTTTTGGGTAGAGGGAAAATGACACCAAGTTGAAACTGAGATCTATAAAAAGGGATAAGTGCCAGGGAAAGGCATTCTCCTGATGGACAGATACATCTGAAACTGGTGATCAGCAGCTTCCTGATAAGGACTCAATAATTGGGCCAGTGAGCTTAAGCATGCCCACTAAGAGGCAAAATGGCAGATTTTAACTGGTGTAACTTTTGGACTGGTAAGGGAAGAATGCCTCACATGAGCATGCATACAACTCCAGTAAACACACTGCCAGAAATGGCTAATAAGTGAGCAATCATGAAATAGGTTTTCAATTGTTAAATAGGATAACTTTAAAAAGATAGAGATATAGATGGTAGTGCAGTTCAAAATATCTGCCAAATTAAAATGTCTGAGCACAATAGCACAAAGGATGGGAGGTTGGGAAGATTCTTAGGTTAAATCTGAAGTAACATAATAGTATTTCAAAGTAGCCTTTAAAGAATTAAACATACACATGGCAAGCCATAAGCAATTGCTGAAAAATGGAACAAAAATGTATACCTGATAAGCCTAAGGTAAAAATCAAGTGGAATACTAAAAAGTACTCTATTGTTTCAAAAGATGGTAGGAAAAGAAGCCAACAACAGATAAGAGAAATAGAAAACAAATAGTGAAATGGTAGACTTAAATCCTACCATATTAATACTTATATTAAAAACAATAGGCTAACATACCAGTTAAGAGCTAAAGATGATCAGACTGGATGAAGAAACAAGACTGAATACATGCTTCATGTTTCCATGTGAAAATTCCTTCTCTGCATTTTGGGAAAATTTTATATTTCAATCAAGACATTGGGAAAACAAGAAAAGTATAAATCTTGGGTGCAAATTCAAGCTTAATGATAAAGATAAAGATATTCCTTTTTATTACTTTTAATGGCAAAAACCGCAATTACTTTTGCATCAACCTAGTAGTTTTAAGGAATTCACTGATGTCAACTGAAAAGTATGAATAGGAACCACTGATGTGCTGAGTCTAAGGTTAAGATAAACATTTACAGAAACCAGGGAAGGAGCAGGCTGGAGAAGAGTAGCCATAACCTCCTTGGTTAGTCTCAGTTGTAGCTGTTGCCGGGCTGTAAACACGTTTGTGGAATACTCTCCAATAAGATTAGAAACCGATATAAAACCTGAATTGCAAAAAGAATATAAATTTCATTGGCAAAAATCA
This sequence comes from Cacajao melanocephalus, assembly GCA_963573385.1. Taxonomy (NCBI): domain Eukaryota; kingdom Metazoa; phylum Chordata; class Mammalia; order Primates; family Pitheciidae; genus Cacajao; species Cacajao melanocephalus. The sequence goes on along the minus strand of CAUYLG010056107.1, from coordinate 55,383 downwards.
AAATCAAGGCAAGCAAACAAAATATTTTTATTGTTAAAAAAGGATATAATCTGATATGAAGAGACATGTGCCCTAAAGCCCAATTTGTAAATGCTTTTGGATACAGCCTTGGCCATTCAATCAACATCGATGAAAAAATAAATGAAAAATTTCCACATTTGTAAAGTTTTCCATGAAAAAAGATGAGACTAGTGTATAGGACAATTAATGCTTTGTGTGTCTCAATTTTTTAATGCTACCTTTTAGGGTATTATATTTCATGGTATTATTTTTCAAATTTTTAAGTGATTTTTGCATGGCATTTCACCTTTGAAATATTTTTTATTTTCTAATGTCTATGTCAGGTAGAGATTACTTTTATGTTACTGAAAAAAATCTATTTACAAATGTGTACTTTAGCAAAAAAGTGTTATGAAAAATACAGACTCATGTAATTTAAGGAATTTCCAAGATTTCTTTGGAATTCTATTTTTTGTTTCTGAATATCAAATATTAATAGATATCCACAGAAAACTTACTTTAAAAATAAATATACAAATGGTTTAAAAGAAAATGATAGATAGGAGGAAGTATGCCATGCAGAAATGAATTATGAGACTGGCGTTACTATATTAATATGAGACAAAGCAGACTTCAGTACAGTAACTATTACCAGAGATAAAAAAAAGACATTTTATAACGACACAATGCTCAAATATCAATATCAATATGATGTATAATGTATACATGTACATATAACCCACTCAAACATGTATGTACCAAAAAATTCCTCAAAATACATAAAGCAAACATGGTAGAATTAAAAGAGAAAAAAGACAAATACAAAATATAGTTGAAGATGTCAAGACTTCTGTTAGTAATTAATGGAAGAAAGGTAAAATCTATAAGGATTCAGAAATCCTGGATAAAACTATCAATCCAGTGGGACTTAATTAACTGGACGTTGTTAGAACACTTCACCACTTCACCCAACAGCAGTAAAATGCTTTTCTTTTCAATGGCACATGGAACATTTGTCAAGATAAACAACATCCTAAGCCATTTAAAAAAAGTGTACATACATTTAAAAAGGTTGAAATCATACATGATATATTTGCAATATAATAAGAATTAGTAATAAATAGAAAGAGATCTAACACTATCCAAATATTTGGAGAAAATGTTTCTGGAAATCTCATGGATCAAAGAATAAGTCACAAGAGAAAATCCAAAACAGTTTTAACTAAGTGAATATGAAACACAACATACATATTCATCAGATGCAGCTAAAACAATTCTTTAGAGGAAAATGTATAGCCTTAAATGATTATATTAGAAAAAAAGGTCTAAAATAAAAGATATAAGTTTATACCTTAAGAAACTAGAAAATTCAGGAAAATTAAATCCAAATAAGTAGAAAAAATAATAAGCAGAATTAATGAAATATCAATATACAAACTACGGAAAAAGTTAATGAAACTAAAGTTCTTTGACTAGATTAGAAAAATCAACAAACTTCTAGATAGACTGATCAAAATAAAAGAGAAGACACAGATGGAGATTAACAGTAATAAAAGAGGGTATAGCCTCTCTTTAATGTTGATCTCCTATCAACATTTAAAAGATAATAAAGGAATGGTGTGAGCAAGTTAACATAAATAATTTCAACAACTTAGAAGTAATAAAAGACATCAAAAGGCAGACATTGCCAAAGACAGAAGAATATATACAAAATTTAAATAGCCCTATATATTATCAACAACAACAAAGTAATTAAACAACTTATCGCAATGAAAACTACAAATCCAGATGGATTCCTTGGTGAATAAACCAAACATTTAAATAAGTATTTTTGCATTTTTCATGAGAGTCGAATTCCAAAGTCTGCATAGATTCTTAGCTCCAAGCATCAGAAATAAAGTCAGACTAATTTAGGATTAAAAAAAAAAGGACTAAAAAGATTTTGAGTAACCTTTCTATCCAGAAGTATTGTAGAGCCAAGTTTGGTAATTGTGGACTGAGATGGACACTCCACTTACCTCCAGAGAGGTGCCACAGTCACACGACTGAGTCCAGACACCACAGCCTATACTGTCAACACCACAGACACCATACTCCTATCGCTGGTGTCATTATGCTATTGGTGCCTCAGGAAATAAGGTGTGGACTGTTTTACTAACACCACACTCTGCAGAATGGATTCCTTGAAGTCTCCACTTTATTGGTTCATTACGGTTTAATTCAAAGACTCATGTCTCTATTCCCTCTTTGCAAGAAAAGATAGAAAAATATTTGTTGAACTCTATCAAGGCAGGTGGACTTTGCCTCATAAAGAAGTGTGATCTGATGCTGGGACAATTATAATAGCACATGCCTAATAATGCGTGTAAGTTAAAAACGAAATCACATCTCATCAAAATTACCCTAAAAATTATTAAATCATCCAGTTTTCTGTCCATGTACAGGTGTGTCAGTTTTCAATAAATCCAACAGGGCCACTTTTTCTCCAGAGGGAATAAATTGTTGCTACTTCCATTGAGCTGCAGATGATGTAGCTGACTTGCACCGAGGTCATATAATAGAAAATCTGTATGTATATGTTTGTTCATTTTAAAACCCTACACTCACACAAGGGTGGTGAGATACTCACACCACCATCAACTGAGAGAATGACAAATATTACCAGTCACTCCACTTAAAATATTATTTTTATTTTTCCTTTCTTTCTCCTCTCCCACTACCACCCAGACCCTCCTCCTGCTCTCTCTCCTCCCCCTCCTTCTTATCCTCCTCCTCCCAAACAAAGAATACCATCAGTTTGTTGCTTATATGATGGGATTCAGCTGTTTCTCTGTAGCTTCCTGACAGCTGGGGCAGAGATTTTATGAACACTTCCTTACATCACTCTTTTGCATCAATTCCTAAAAGTTCAGAAAAAGAAAAGTTGACCTTTTCCTTTTACAGATGGTCAAGCTGAGGCCCAAAGAAGAGTGAAGCTTGCAGAAAGAGCAGCGCAGGGCTGTGGCTGTCGATCCTGGAACCCAGGCTGCCTCTTAATGCATCTTCCTTTCTACATTTTCTTGCTTTCAGGAGTCCAGACTTTCAGACAAGGAGCTGGACTCTGTTGGCATTAAGAGTTCGACAAAGCCATTGTTCTGAATCTGTTCTCTGCCTCCCAGCCCTGTGATAAGAATATCCTAGAAACTGGATTTTTCTATAAAAAACATTTCCCCATGTGGACTGTGTACATTCTGCCTCAAATTCTCTTTGGCAGTTTCACAGTTTAAAAATACTTGAGGATCTCTTTAAGTTCGTTTCTCCTCCTCATTGTAAAACTTCACTTTTCACTTGTGTTTCCTCCAGGAACCCCCTCCACCCGGCTGGAGCAATGCAGCGCTCTCTTCCCCCTTCTTGTAACTCCTGATTTCCTCCATGTTCCACTTCCACTGGCAACGTCTTTTCAAACCCCATGCTTGGATTCGTTCTCTTCAAACCAAATCCAAAGTGTGAAGACAGAATGTAAACCTTTGTCTACATGTTTTTTTGCAAGCCCCTAATTAGATTCAAATATGAAAACATCTATCCAAAACATCTGGGAAATCATCCCTGATTCCCTAACAAATAGCTACATCAGCTGGACCACAGCTCAAGGAGAGCTACTGCAGGTTTGATGTGGAACAACAACAACAAAAAAGGTATGTGAAATAATCTGAGGGTAACCTAAATAATGGTTAGGAATTTCTGACACTACTATGATTTCTCCCCCTGGGACTCAGGTGCAGAGGTTTGAGTTTATTGTAATCCTCAATTTATAACACATTGTCATCATTGACCTATGCAAGATTCCATGGTTGGAATTTTCTAGTAGTACAGGTTATTATTTTTTTAACAAATGTTTTAGGTATAAAGTGGTATCATTTTGCTTCAACTTGCATTTCTCTGATTATTTATTATTTTCAGTCTCTCTTTTTATATGTGTTAACTTTTATAGTTAACAAGTATAATTTTATAAATTGTCTGAACAGACCTAGCACAGTGGCTCATGCCTGTAATCCCAGTACTTTGGAAGGCTGAGGCAGGTAATCACCTGTGGTCAGGAGCTCAAGACCAGCCTGACCAACATGGGTAAACCCCACCTCTACTAAAAATACAAACATTAGCTGAGAGTGGTGGTGCATGCCTGTAGTGCCAGCTACTTTTGAGGCTGAGAAAGGAGAATTGCTTGAACCCGGGAGATGGAGGTTGCAGTGAGCTGAGATTGCACCACTGCACTCCAGCCTGAATGGCAGAGTGAGACTTAATCTCAAAAAATATGAATAAATAAATAGTCTGAACATCTGATTTGGCTGTTTTCCTTTTGGGATTATTGTCTAGATATTAATCCCTTTTCAGGTGAAAATACTGCAAAGTCATCTCCCATTAACTGTCATTGGTTTATTAACTTTATCCAAGATGTCCTTCATTGACCCAAAATCTTTAATTTTCAGGTGACAAAATTTTTTAAAGTTTTTTGGTTTATTGTTTGTATTTTTGAAGTTCTGTTTAAAATGTAATAGAGATACTAGATTCTTTTCTAATGATTGTATTTTTTACCTTTCAAAGTTACACTTCACATTTTCACATTTCAATCCATTTAGAGCCCACTTGACCTTGATATTAAGAAGAGATCTTGTTTTATATTTCTCTTGAGTGATCTAGCTTGCCCTAGATCAGTGCCATTATTTGTTTATTGGTCTTTTTTTTATTTGCCAATACCACACTGTTTATCTTATGTTGACTTTGTAATATGACTTTATATTTGGTACAGCAATTTTTCCCTCTTCGATTTTCTTTTTTATCGTTGAAATAGCTATTTTGTATATTTACCAAATTTTAGAGCAATTTTAAAGTCAATATAAGTTTTAGAGTGAACATCTATTTTTTTCAAATCCCAACTGGAATATTCATTTAGATTGAATTAAATATATAGATTAAGTATGTAAGAGTTGACCTGCTTATATTGTTATCTATCAGGGTTATTGAATTATTATTTCTGTATCCTTTATGTGTTGTTGCTTATTGTAAGTGGTATTATATTTTAAAATTATATTTCCTAATCTGTTATAGTTGATAAAAAGAAATACCACTGAATTTTGTAGTTTGATGTTCTATCCAACATTTCTGCTGAATTTAATTTTCCCACATTTATTGAGATATAATTGACAAATAAAATAGCTTTTTCATTCATTATAACAGTTTTTCTGTTGATTTTGGATTTTTCTGTTTAAAGAAAACAGAATATTGGATTTTTCTTTTTCTGTTAAATTCTGATGAAATAACTATCATTCATTACAACGGATTTTCTGTTAATTTTGGATTTTTAAAGACATATCCGAGACTGTGAAGAAAAAGAGGTTCAACCAGACCCACAGTTCCACATGTCTGGGGAGGCCCCAGAAACATGGCAGGAAGCAAAAGGCACTTCTTACGTGGCGGCAGCAACGTGCGTTTGCTTGGTTAATGATCATGTCATCTAAAAATGATGATGGCTTAAAACATGGTCCAACCCATTCTCTTCTAACGGCTCTCTTTTAACTACTGACATCGTGGAAAACCCATACTGCATTCGAATACTTTTTTCCTCAATACCAAAGTAAATAAATTACCTCTTATTTTTACTTTGCAGAAGAGTTGAGTTATAATTAAGTGTCAAAACTTCAAGAAAAGTGCAGGATGGAAGCAGGATAAATCCGAACGTGTTAATGTATGCCTTTCAGTCCTATTTGTGACTTCCTCCCAAAGTGTTTCTGTTCCATTAACTGTGTCCTGGCCACTCAATGTGATGTGTACTCCCAGTTAGGATCCTCAGCCTTAGGCAGTCTCCCGGGTTTCCACTGCTTTCTTGTGCTTCAGCCATAGCATGAGAAGGCCATGCTGGGAACAGTGAACTTGAGAGACTCATGGAGCTGAACTGCCCCAGCCTGGTCCACCAGGCTAGTCTAGCTCACTTGCAGATGCAAGAACAAACCAGCCCAGCCAAAATCAGTGGAACTGCCCAGCCAAGATCCACCAGTCTCCAGGTCATCCCACTGACACGTGATATGGATAAACGCTACTGCTCTAGGCATTCAGGTGACTGCATTGTGTGGTTACTGGTTTAGTTCCAGAGCAATTGCCAGTTGCAAATGTGTCACATATTAATGCTCTCTTTAGTCACCCTCCAAGGTAAAAAGCTTGCCACTAGGTATTACTCTGTTTTCACGCTACTGATAAAGAATACCTGAGACTGGGAAGAAAAAGAGGTTCAACCAGACCCACAGTTCCACATGGCTGAGGAGGCCCCAGAATCATGTCAGGAAGTGAAAGGCACTTCTTCCATGGTGGCGGCAAGAGAAAATGAGGAAGATGCAAAAGCAAAACCCCCGACAAAATCATCAGATCTTGTGAGACTCACTCACCATCAGGGGAAGAGTATGGGGGAACCCAACCCCATGATTCAAACTATCTTCCACCGGGTCCCTCCCACAACATGTGGGAAATATAGGAGAACAATTCAAGATGAGATTTTGGTGGGGACACAGAGCCAAACCATATCAAAGGGACACAGAGACAAATCATATCCTCTACTCCTGCTGACCACAGCCCCTGCCCACACCCCCAGTGTCCCATCCATGTTACAGGACATCATTGTCATACTCTCACACTGCCGGCACAGGTTAGATACAGTCCTGAGGCTCACTAGGGCCCCGGTTATTTTCCCAAGATGTGGACATAGTTCAGTTCCCCAGGGGACCCAGGAAGCCCTGAATAGCTGGCCCTCAAATGCTGCCTTCACAAAAAAGAACCCTGAATAATCCACACATGTCCCATGCCTCTCAAACTGCTTGGAAACATAAATGGTTGTATACACATTGTTCTTTTCACTTGGGGACCTCAAGTGAAAAGAACAATGTGTAGGAAAGGCCATATTCTCAGATTTTTGTTACCGACCATTTATTCTGCCTAAACTTTGGCAAATGGGTTTGCTGCAAAGGGTGTAGTCAGAGCCTGCGGCTGCCAGGTTGATGAGCCCAGTCGGTGTTCTTGGCTGGAAATTATGAGTTTTTAAACTAATTCTTATTGTTGTCCACTTCACAATCTTGCTGCTGCGCTGTAGACCCTAGTATCAATTTTAGTTGAAAATGCTGCAAAAACAAAAAGGTAATGCCACTTCCCACACTGTTTCAAAAGGTTTTTTAAGTGGAAAAGGTATTTAGTATTTTTAATAAGCATCTTCAATACTATTGAGTTGGTTTCTTTGTTAATATCACAAGATTAATTATGCTGTCAGACACTTTCAAGGCCTGCTTAACAAAGATTCAGTGATATAATGGTGTGCTTTGCGCTGCCTTTTTTCTGCATAGCAATCACAATCAGCATTAGACAATTTAAAACCCTTTCACCAGCCGGAAGTTCTGAAGAGCCTTTTAATCAACAAAAGTAATTTTGCAAACAACTAGATACAGCATTTTTCATATTAACTAACTTGCATTTAAACTCTGCAGGCTTGATTCTTCCTGGATCTTTGATTCCAGGAAACTGGGATATTCCCATGGCCTAGAATCTGAAAGTGAGGATCACACACACTCTCTTCCCTGGGTACTCCCCAAATGTTAAAGTCCTATTACCCCATTCTACTTGTTAAAAAGATAGCATTAATACCCAAATGTAATTCATTCATTTTCATTATCCCATTATCCTTTAATATATATAACTCATCTAATCAGTTACATTCTTTTTTCAAATATGGTTACCTAGAGAGTTTCATCTTGTTATTTAATAAATACAACTTGTATTTGTGTGTCAAAATTTTATATAGTTTAAAAATTTTTGCTTTTTTTTTTAATGTGTGAATGCCTTGGGTTAAAAAATTCTATTAGCACCACCTTGAGATTTTAAAATTCAATTTTTTTGAAATTGACAATAACTGAGTCAAAGCTGAAGTTCTCTGCTTACAAGGCGGCAGCCCCCTACAAAACTAAAGGTTTTGAGGTTTTGTACATGAAAGATAGCTTCTTTGGGACCCCTAGCAGGGAGACGCGTTTAGCTATTTTTTTTTTTTTTTAGATCGGGCACATTTTAAGAATGAAACTAATCTGTTAATGACACCTTTAAAACATTAATTTAAAAAAAAGAGGAGGAAATAAAAGCCCAGCCAGCAGCAGTAATTTGTACCATTGCTGTGTGTAGTCATTAGCGACTGCAGCAGTGATTCCCACACCCTAAACCCTCGTGTGTTTGACACTGTTTCAACTCTGGCGAGAAGTGACCCAGGGATCTGAAGCCACAGGACACGAGGAGCAAGTCCTGTCACAAGAAATAACAGGGTCAGGAGATACGACTAATGAAGTCATAGCAACTGGTGCGCAGAGCCAATCAGAGGAGGCGCCAATCTGTAAATGAGGATGTAATTAGCAGAAAAAATAACATGCTTTGGTTGAATTCGAGGGGAGCCTGTAATGACTGGATATTGAGAAAGATTCCGAAAGATTAGAGCAAACATTATGCAACAAAGAATACCTAATTAGGAGAAAAAAGTGAATATGCCTTAATTAGAGGGAAATACATGATTGAAAGACGCAACGTTGTCTTTTAATATGAACGTAACCATGAAGGTTAGCTTGTGTTTCTTGGTTCCGCATAGCAAGGCACTCTGTGAATTAGTGGGTGCAACGCACTCACATATCTTTGCAGTTGGCGCTTTCTGCGGGGAGACACAAAGGAGCTCCTGGGCACCTCTTGCTCCTGTGAGTGGATGACCCGTGGTGCATACAGCACATGTAGTTTCCTGTCTTGGCCCCAAAATACTCTTGCCTCCTGGAGCACGAACACCCCCACAACTTGTCTCGGTGCTTAGAAACAGGAAAGAGATCATCACGTGCAAAAAAATATGTGTCTATGTGTCCATGTGTCAGCATCGAGGCACGCAGCTTACCTTGGATGCTTTCCTTTTGGATCTGTAACTGGCAAGGTGTATATTTTGTTTAGAGAATTGAAGCAGAGCCCTCCTCCTTCCAGACCACCCAACCCGAGTAGGTTCATCTTGTCACCCTAGCAGGAGCGTTTTTATGTTCCATGAAAATGAGAAAAAAAAAAAAAAAAGCCACCAGGAGCCCTTCCTTCACGATAGTAGACATTTCAAAACTACAAGCAGCTACTAATTTTTTCCCCTAATAGACAAACTACATGTTGTTTTAGTTCCTCTCTTTTTTCCTTTTTGTCAACCTGTTCTGAGTATTGATTTTCATTTATTTTACACGATTCTTAATTGTCATTATTAGCACATCTATGGCGCATCCCCCGGCTTAAATATGCCCTGTCAATTTTGCAGCATATTTATAGATTAATTTAAATGTGTTTTTAAATTTATGACTGCATACCTTTTGTATGTTTGTAACATTAAAATACTTATGGTACAGAATTTTTTAATTAAAACTATTCATCAAAGAAAGTCCAGGTAGCAAGCTTCTCCTTGTTTGCGGTGGGGGATCTGGCAGCTAGAGCCAGAAAATAATAGGTCAATTAAAAAAAATCTAAAGATAGCATTTTCAAAGACCCAATTGTTTAATGAGAATTTGCCAACCGATCCCCCAAATTAAATTATGAACTTGATTTTTAGTTATGGGCATCAGGACTGCAGATGGCAGAAAAAGAAAAAGAAGAGGCCAGGGAAGGGAACCACTCCTGCCTAGATTTCCTGCCAGCAAGGTTTGCTCCTCAGAGTCTGGCGGGCGGGTCAGCAAGGGACCATGTTTTGGAAATTGACACCCTGAAACCATTGGGAAGTCTGCATTGAGTCCCCACAACTCTAGTCTCCCCTGCCATGCCAGCTTTGTTTGTACCTCTTAAAACCCACAGCCCCAACCTGGGCAGGCTTCTCTATAGGAGAAAGCAAGGAGGGCTCTGAGCTGCTACAGAAACAGCCTTTAGCACTCACGGAATAGGGAAAAAGAGTCCCTTTGGTTCTTTGCCCGTGTGTGCTGCTAATTCCCTTTGCTGCACTGTCAGCTATCAGGAGAAGAGGAGGGCCATCTGAAACAAACAGTGCACCTGTGGGTCACATAACTGATGCTTCCTCCCCCGATGCTGCTGTTACTGTTTCTGCATAAGGTGCAATGCTGAACGAGACCACTGGCCTCAAATTCCAGGGAAGCAAACATGTAATTAACGTGATTAAAAAGCCAAGCATCACCCCACCATGGGATTATGGGGCACTGGGTCCAACTCCCAGAAATAACTGGACACTTTGGGGTTCTCAGACAAGGAATGGGTAAAAAGGTATGCTCATTTTCCTTCTAGTGGGCCAGGCAGGTCAGAGTACAAACCTGATGTCGGGTCATTGAAATTCCTGTCTTCCTATCTTATTCTACTTTGAATTTGCCTTAATTTTTAGTATTTTCCTCCTATTTTTTGCCAGTTTGAAAAAAAAAAAAAAGCTGGTTATGCCCTAGATCCCAGTAATCAATTTTGCATTTCTTACACTTTAAAAACACCATTTCCTAAAAGTAAAAAATGATGTTTTCCATCACCACCCATAATTTCATATTATTTTATAAATCTTTTTTCTCTTTCCTATTCTCTACAATTTGTAAGTCCACCTTCTTGCTCTGATTATCCCAGACCCACCCTCGATCAACTGCAAACAGATATGATTTTTTAAAATTAGCAAATTATTTGGGATACTTCTCACAGATATGGAATGAATAACATTGACTGATACTCTATTATTATTTTTCTAGTTTTAGAATCCTGCTGACTTGGGGGTGGACATTTTAGTGATAGAACTAAATCTCTGTCCCGAAATAAACAGTGTAAATAATAAAACATTTTTCAGACATCCAACATTAAGTAGACCATGTCAAATGTATTTCAAGTCAGACGCTAGAAAAATGGGAGTATTGTTTACATTTACCAGCAGCATCTTGAGTAGGTTGGATGGCTGGATGCAGGGATGCCGGGGGAATGGTACACTCGGTCTCCTTACCTGGCCTGAGCCACTCCTGGGCATGCCAGGGACAGAGTGGCTTATAGGAAAGCTATTTTGTGCACGTCCTGCCATTCGCTCCCCGATTTATTTCCGATGTGAGCTTTTATCAAAATGTCCCCACTGACGGAGGAGGCAAAGGCAGATAATAATAGAGATAGCTAATGGAGCAGGGTTGCACTGGAATTGGACCAAATCCTCCTTTTACTCGACTTTGAATGCTAAATGAATCACTCAGATTTATATGGAGGTAGAGGCTCCACAAGGTCCGCATCAGGGCAAAATAGGGTTACAATTCAATAAAACGCGTGGCAATGCTTTATTGACTAATGAACCCACCGTGCCGCCAACTGCTGTATTTTACCGTCTCAGCCCATAACTGCCTGGCAATTACATTGTGAGTGTTTGCTAAAGACGTGCCTGTCTTTTCCCCAGATCTGGAAACAGGTTCAGCGAGAGAAGCTCCGGAAAAGCAGGTTGCACACCTTTCCCAAGTCTTCTGGGGCTAGAAGCCGGGCACAGATAATAACAGTGCAAACAGTTGATGCTGCTATTTTTAAATAAGCTGTTATTATTGACTAACAGAGGTTGTCGTGGGTGGGTTGACAAAGCCTCCAGTGCCAGAGAGTTGCTGCAAAGACTTCCACCGGAGAGCTCGTTAATGAGCAGCGGCTAAGTGCAGCGTTAAATGCCTGCCGCCATGCTTTCTGCTACGTCTTCTGTGGCAGAGAGCTGGGCTGCTGGCCCGCTGCTCCAGCTATAATGTCTTCAGCCCCTGCCATCCTCGAAACATGGTGCCTATGGGCATATCTTGTCATCAGGTTAGGTGAGGAGCCCAGGGCAGGCACGAGGCTTTCCACAGCAGAGAAGGTGGCTGTTTGCCAACAACCACGAGTGTTTTTTTAATATTGAAAGCTACAGTGGTCGCCACTGTATGTAGCTCAGCTCTCACAATCCACAGTCCGCATGTGCCCAAATGCATGAGCTAAAGCAACTTCCAGGAGACTCTGCATACCTGCATGCATGCACGTATGCATGTGCGCGCGCGTGCGCGCGCACGCACACACACACACACACACACACACACACAGATGAGCTAAGTTTCCTCTGAATTGTTCTGTGCCTTAGTGCATTTAAAATGAACTTCATTTTAGGAAAGTTTAGCGCTTGTGGCCCCATATTCCTACTGTGATGTCAGAAGCACATGGAGGCCCCAGCAAAGTAGAATCAGCAGAGAGGGCTTCTGCGGTGCTGTGCTCTGACAGGCTCGGCTGGAGAGGACCAGTGGAGCAGGCGGAGAATGACCCAGCACCACCCTTAGTCCCAGCTCTATGTGTCTGTTTTTGTTTGTTGGTTTGGTTGGTTGGTCGGATTATAGACAGGATCTCATTCTGGCACCCAGGCTGGAGTGCAATGGTGCAATCATTGCTGACTGCAGCCTTGAATTCCTGGGCTCAAGCAATCTTCCTGCCTCAGCCTCCTTAATAGATAGGACCACAGGCGCACACCATCAGGCCTGGATAATTTTAATTTTTATTTTTTATAGAGACAGGATCGTGCTATGTTGCCAGGCTAGTCTTGAACTCCCGGTCTCAAGTGACCCCTTTCCTCAGCTTCCCAAAGTGCTGGGATTGCAGGCACGTGTCACGACACCCAGCTAATTTTTGTATTTTTTGGTAGAAACAGAGTCTCACTATGTTGGCCAGGCTGGACTCAAACTCCTGGGCTTAAGCAATCCTATCCTAGCCTCTCAACGTGCTGAGATTACAAGTGTAGGGTGCTGTGCCCGTTCAAATGCTGCTTCAGATCTGCTTGGCACATGTGTAGTGATGTGTTGGGGAGGAAATATTGAAGCTCATGGATTATTTAGAGCAAAGGCTAGTTGCAGAATGATTCAAGAAGTATGGTTGCATCTTTAAATATTTTTTAAAACATCAAAACTTACTGAATGTATTTGCACATTAGTAAACATGTATGAATAATCTAGAAAGAGCCACATCAACCTGAGAGTAATGCTTGTTTATATTACACAGTGCTAACCTAGTGCCAGGCACTGTTCTAAATATTTCACATACATTAACATGCGTGTGATGCTCCCAGCAATCCTATGGGGCAGGTACCTTCTGAGTTTCATTTTACAGAATGGGGAGGTAAAGCACAGAGAGGTGAAGTCACTTGTCCAAGATCACACAGCATAAAGCAGCAGAATGAGGATTCAACTCCAGGCCTCTGGGCTCTGGAATCCATGCTGAGCATCCTGCAACATCTGCCTCTGCTTCGGTCAAGGTTGTACTTAGATGGGATCAAGTTCACGGCAGTGATGAAAGGGAGTTTCTGCCTGATCTCTATGTCTCAGCTTTCAACTGGTAGATCATAAGCTCTTATTATTTGTGAACTGTATCATGTTATGTTTGCATGAATTATGGAAGCTCAGCCTGAACACCACCGTGTGATGTCAGAGCTGGTGTGTGATTTTATGGTTTGATCAGTTTGGCAAAGTAGTGCAGTCCCAGTTGTTGCAGACTAATGAGAATTGCTGAGACAGACTTGCTATGAGTAGGGGATGTGTTCTCTCCAAGGACAGGCTGCCTGGCACACAACAGCTGGATGTGTGAAGGTTCACCGTGTCAGCTGAGGGGATTAGCCCACAGCCCATGCCAAGGCGGGCTGGCCAAGGATGACATAGCACACTGGGTGGGCATAATTGCCACTCATACACTGTGAGCAGCTTTTTACTTCAGAGCAGGATAGATCCACTGTGCTGAATTAATATCGCTGATTTAAATTCCATTGGTTTGTAATAGTTGCTATTTAAATGTGATAGTTTTGTAGTTTTGTTAACATTTAATTTGCAAATCTGTTTTGGCTGCCCTTGTACAGAAACTCTTGAGTTTCAGTTGTGCAAAATGGTCAGATGGTAAGAAACCACCTGAGTGCTTCCCCAGCTTGTATTTTTCTCCCCTAGCTCCCACCAGGGGCATCTGGCATCTAAGGCTGCTCATTCTCCATCCTCTCTTTGCCCACCTACTTTCCTCCTTGGTGGACCTGTAAGTCCCCACCCTGGTCAGTTTCTCCCCCAAGGTGAGACTGCCCCGGATTTACCTTTGGGTTCCCTCTCCATGTCTGATTTTTTGAAGGTGGGGTCTTGCTCTGTCGCCCTGGCTATAGTGTAGTGGTGCAATCTTGGCTCACAGATCTGAGAGAGAAAGAATCCTGGCTCACTACTGCAACCTCTGCCTCTGGGGGTCAAGCAATCCTCCCACCTTGGCCCCCCCAAGTAGCTGGACTACAGACACGTGCCACCATGCCAGGCTAATTTTTGTATTTTTAGTAGAGACGGGGTATTGCCATGTTGCCTAGGCTGCTCTCGAACTCCTGAGCTCAAGCGATCCACTCGCCTCAGCCTCCCAAAGTGCTGGATTATAGGCATGAGCCACGATACCCAGCTCCATGTCTAACTTTTATTAGACCTCAGCTTAGTGCTTTAAAATGAACTTTACAGAGGAGATTGGAAAGCTCGTTTATGCTGAAGAGTGGATGGCTTCTGTTTGAGATGGTATACATTCTTTAAAGAGTGTGACATATTCCACGTAAAAAGTCTAGAGAAAGGATTTCGGGCACCATAGGACTTGAGGAATATGGCACCTGTCTCTCCGTGTATCACATTGACCTTTGGGGTGGTGACGATGGGAGAGGTCATCATCTGTCTACATATTCCAGAGATTTCCAGCTTCTACGGAAAGGGAGTGTTGGAAAGAGGTCACAGAGAGGGAACATGGCTTATGGGACATTTGGACATTTGGCTGAAAAGGACCTTCCTGTAGCCGGGTGTCCAGGGTTCTGTGACTACGGCAGGCCTCTGGTGTAGTGGGAAGGTTCAGGGGTGTAGCTGCGGTCCAGAGACACACCACACGTGCTCTCTGAAACCTTGTTTTCCTAACAACAAAATCAAAGGTTTGAAGATGTGATCTTCAGGGGCCCTCCACTGTGACATCCATGAGACTAGAATTTAGGATTGTTATAGTGGACACCAAGTTTCTCTTCAAAGAATCAGCATATCAGTGTGTTCAGTTCTCTTATTCTTTCATTTTCTGTTCTAAAGTTTAACTTCCTTGTAATTTCCAATAAACAACCTTCTCCATAGGTTCTAATCAGTAGTTCACATCTGTCCCCCTGGCCCCCGGCTCCATCCTGACTCATCCTGATCACCTGCTCCAGGCACGTTCTTTGACCTAGGTCACCCCTGGCTACCTGCTCTGACCCGCCCATAACCATCATTCCCACCAAAACACCCACCCTGCCACTCTTGGACCCCTGCTCTCTTTAAAATAGCCAATCGGGATTAGTCTAGCTTGTGTGGTCTAACCCTAGCCAATAGGGGAATGACACAGCAGTAGGGATGACCCCCAACAGGCATAAATACCCATTCCCCACCTTGTTCAAACATGTGGCCGCTATTGCTCCATCTGTGAGCCAGACCCTTCTATAGAAGTAAATTGCCTTGCTGAGAGGATGTATCTTCGAGTGCTATTTCTTTTTTGGGATTGAAATTTTACTTATAAGAGGATGATGCCTGAGGAAGGGGACCTATCCAGTTTCAGCGGCTCAATTCTTTTCTGCTAGCCAGGGCACCCTATCAACGGTGTGTCTGCTAATGAGTTTTCTGCATTTACCAGAAGAGAGGCTGGGCCGACCCTGTCTCATCTCATTGCCAAGTCAATGGGGAAACATCTGGCTGTGCAGAGGGGACGATTCACCTCTGCTCACATTCTAAATGCAAAGCCCAGTGCTGGGTACATAATGGGAATTTGTGACACTCAGTGGAGAACTTTAGGCCCATAAACCATAGACAGTATGTAGTCACTCATCTATGACAGACATAATAGGGATAATTGTCACTTAATAAGTAATCCAAGGCTAATTAAATATTACTAATATACGTTGCAAAGATTTTTTTTCTTCTTATACTCTTCAGAATGTCCTGCATAAAAGGGTGCAGGGGACACTCCTGCAGGTAGAAAATGAGGAAAACAATGAAAAAATTCCATTGCAATGGGGCTGAGAAAAATCACTCACTCGCTTTTTGGGATCCCTTCAGCACCTTGTGAAAGAAAAATATCCTGGGCCCCCAAAGCCACTAAGGAAAACTCAAGCTGGAAACTGCTTGGGGTAAACCTGCCTTCCATTCTATTCAAAGTCACCCCTCTGCTCTGTGAGAAAGTCGCACAACTGATTTACGTCCTCTGGAAAGGCTAATCGGAAACTCAAAAGAATGTAGCCCTTTGTGTCTCACCTATCTGTGACCTGGAAGCTCTCTCTCCATTTCCAGTCTTCCTGTCTTTGCTTCAAGTTGTCCTGCCTTTCCAGACTGAACCACATGTCTCCCTAAAATGTGTAAAGCCAGGCTGTGCCTGGGCACATGTCATCAGGACTTCCTGAGGCTGTGTTGTGAGTGTGCCCTCAACCTTGGCAAAATAAACTTTCTAAATTAACTGAGACCTGTCTCAGATTTTCTGGGTTCACAACCTATAAGGGCAGGTAGGTCCACGGAGCTTGGGGAGGGAATGGGGAGGAATGGCCTGGATGTCCTTGAGGATATGCAGTCAGTGTGGCCAAGGTATAAGCCGTGCCTTGTCCACCTCTCCTCCCACATAGCGGTCTCTTCACTGGCAGATGCCACGTACCTGATGGATTCACTTGTGCAGCACTAGGTACTCAGCAATGCGTTAGAAATCTTGTTGGAATAAACGAATCCTTTATGCTTGAGATAAGTTGACTCTGAGGGAAAGCTCTACTTGCTCCAGGATGGAAGGACGTAGTAGCTGCACCACGCAGTTGACCCCTTTAGGAACAAGAGATGCATTCCCTCACTTCTGAGAAGGCTGGTCCTTGACAGCTTTCAGCTGAATTCCTCTCTAAGAGTTACCTCTGCTAGAGAAAGCTGGCTCCCTAAGATTATACCACTCCCTGGCTGCATGAATATTCAATGAAGTACTCCTGTACTCACCTACCTGCCCCCTGCCACTGTACATTGGGCTCTGGTGAAGCAGGGCCTGCCCCAGGGATGTTTACGAGATGACCTCTGAAGAGGTGTCCTTGGGCAAAATCTACCTAGAGGTGGAGAGAGAGTCAGGCGCTACAGGTGGTATGCACCTGTGGTCCCAGCACTTTGGGAAGCTGAAGCGGGAGAATCACTTGAGCCCAGGAATCCGAGGCTGCAGTGAACTATGATCGTGCCACTGAGCTCCAGCCTGGGAAACAGAGTGAGACATTGTCTCTAAAAAAAAATAAAAAAATAAAAAAAGAGATAGAGGGTGCAGGATAGGGCCTGAGAAAGAGCCCAACAGGACACGGTCTCAGAAAAAGACTTACCTTGGATGAGTGGAGAGAGGGTTCTAGAGCACAGCCTGCAACTGGCAGCAAAGGCCTGGCCTTTCATCTCAGCTGGTCACTGGCTGTGGCTGCCCTGGGAGGGGGTGACAGGGACATAGCTTCCCAGGCATGGCAGCTCCCATACAAGAGGCGGTTATCCAGAGCAGGGGCACCTATGAACTGTGGCCACACTTGCTGCACTTGGAGGAGGAGGGCACTGACTGCTAAGAGCCATCTGGAGGGGACCACACCATTTGTCCCAATGCCGGAGTGCCAGTGTGTCCCCTATGAACTGTGTCCACCCAGGCCCAGCTGACTTATCCACCCGTTTCCAGTTTCCACCCCAGAATCCACGTCCATACTTCACATCACGGATCAGCCTTTAAAGAAAGATAACTGATATTTGCATGGGTTAAAAGCCCCTTCTCATCACAATCTTCTTGTTTCCTGAGCACACTGAGGTACGTGAGACTGACATTGTTATTGTATTTCACAGCCAGCCAGCACTGAGCCCTAAGAGAGGTAGGGTTTCACCTGAAGCCACCCAGTTAGAGGCAAAGCTGAGCTCAAATCCAACCCTCCAGTGTGTGACCTCTAGCCTGGGTTCTGGAAGGCAGGTAGAGGCTCCCATAATGCTGCCGCCAGGAGAGCTGCCCACGTCATTATCTGTGCAGTGTACAGCCTGTATAGCCATCCACTGCAGCCCTGCCCCTGTTCATGCTGACTTCAGCTGAGGTCAGACCCCTGTGGTGACCTAGATGATTAATGCTAGCATAAGCCAGCCACATGGCATGGGTCTACTGCATTCCTCCCTGCATCCCACTAGCTTTATTTCCTTCTCACAGTGTCCATTCCTCAAAACTCCAGCACTCACTGGTTGTTGGCTTGCCAGTGTAGCTCTGGTTCTAACTAGGTCTGTCTACCTGAAACTGGCATGCCACCTGCAAGTCCCCTGCCCTCTGACACTGTTCTTAGATCCCATTCCTGGAAGGACAGTGGTTCAACTCATCTTCTGCTGCTGGGTCAGAGGTCAGTGGCCAGTGTAGGGATTGTAGCAGATGGGCATCATCCCAATGCAATGAAGGGCATGGCCAGGACACAGGCGGGAGTGCCTGGCACAAAAGAGTGGCCGGTGCCCTTCACGAGGTCTGTGCATAGGACAGGCTCTGTGTTCCCTGTAGTGCAGAGACACCAAAGCATCACCTCTCAGGAAGTTTGGGAGAAGATTCTCACACTGATGGGTGATTGAATGAAGGTTGCCCCCATTCTCGATTCTGTGATTCCAGGGTCCAAATGGTAACCCCTTAGAAATAAACAAAACAACAGCTCACCATCTAGTTAATTGGCCCATTTGGTGAAGTCTTTCCAGTTCAGCCTTCCAAGAAACAGTCTGCCAACAGGCTGTCATTAGGATCTTAGCAGGTCCCAGTGATCTTAGCAGGTCCCAGTGATCTACAATGCCGTAAGTGACAGACATGGTTTTCTATAGGATTGGCATAAACAGTCTGGTATGTGTCACTATCCATCCACTGGAGTGAAGTAGGCTTTAGTCTCAGGATGATTGACCTACCTTAACAGAGAAGAAGAAAGCTTTTATTTAAAAAAAAAAATAGGGCATTGGACTTGAAGTCAGAAGACTTGCACCGTGGCATTGACCAACTAGGGGAGTCACTCCAAGCTGCTGTTCTTTCATCTGAAAAAAAAAATGAGGACGGCTGGGCACGTTGCCCACACCTGTAATCCCAGCACTTTGGGAGGCTAAGGCAGGCAGATTACAAGGTCAGCAGTTCAAGACCAGCCAGCCTGCCAACATGGTGAAACTCCTTCTCTACTAAAAATACGAAAATTAGCCAGGTGTGATGGTGGGTGCCTGTAAGCCTAGCTACTCAGGAGACTGAGGCAGGAGGATCGCTTGAACCTGGGAGGTGGAGGTTGCAGTGAGCAGAGATTGTGCCACTGCACTCCAGCCCGGGTGACAGAGCAAGATTCCATCTCAGAAAAAAAAAGTGGAGGTAGGGGGAGGTGGGTGGTGATTCCATCTGGCCTGCCTCCCAGGTGGTTTTGTAAATCAAATGGGTAAATGTTTGTAGAAGCTGAGTATGCCCATGGGTACTCCGCACAGGTGAGTATGTGCATGACATTGACAGCTCTGGGACTGTACCTGCCCTGACCCCTTCCTGGACTGGAGCTGAAGGAGGCCCTGGTGTCACCTCTGTCTGGCTCCTCACTCTTCATGTCCCTCCAAACCCTCCCTCCTGAGTGCAAGCAGGCGTCCTTCCTGATGGAGGGAACCCGACCCACCACCTCTCAGCTCCACGCGCATCCCTAAGACTTCCTGTAGTCAGTCATGCTCCTTTTGCTTTTTTCTTTTAAGGTTTGCTTCTTTTCAAATCCCCGCACAGAGTAGGGGGGAGCCCTGCATAGCTTCCACCTCTTTTCTATACAGTAGCTTGTTTTATGACTTTGTTTTAAAAACTATTGGCTTAGGGTGCAATAACACAGATGTCTTTGCCTCACAAGAGAACCGTGAATTTCCACTTCTCTCTCCTTGGTGACAGCTACATTACCTTCCATGGATAGTCTTTTCTTTGGCCCTGGAATAAGGAGGAGGAAAAAAAAAAAAAACCACTGTTTTCTCCTGCAATTGTCCCTTGCAATAGGGCAATCGGATCGATAGAGCTGGCGCCCACTCTCCTTTATGGGGCCCCCTACCACATCTTCGGGAGGCAGCCCTGTCAGCAGCCTCCTGGTGGTGGAGGAAGACTTAATGTCCCCATCCCCAAAGGAGTGCTAAAGCCATCGTGGGAGAAATATCTGTGTTCTCGCGTGCGTTCTGCAGGCGTTTCCATAAGTGGTGGCAACTCAGTGGCGGGGAAACTTTGTTGGCTGCCTCACTAAATCTTCACCTGCCTGACCCCAGCCTGACAACTTCCTAACACGCGAGCAGAGCAGTCAATGCTCTGTGCAGAGCCGAGAGCTCCATCAGCCTCTCGGCAAATGTCGGAGTCCCGGTTGGATGAGAGGAAGGAGCAGGAAGGCAGATTTACACACACATCACGGCCGGGTGCGGCGAGGAGGAGGCAGCCTGTCTTGTGCTCGCATGCAGAACTCTTCCCGCTCCTAACATGTCAGGTTGTCAGGCTGCCTCTTCCCCGTGTGGAAGTGGTAAGGTGTGAGTTTAATTAGCATGGAACAAAATTTCTTACTATCTAATAATAACACCTTGGATTTTTATGTTACCTGCTCTCCAACAAGCTCAAAGCATTCAAAATAAATGTGCTTCTTCGTGGCGTCTCTTTGTACTCCAGACATGAAGATGGATCGTGTCCCCATTTCACAGAAAGGGAAGTCAAGGCAGAGAACTATTGGTGGCTCACTAAACCATGGAAGGAACTTAACAGCAGCCTCCTCACTTAATAGTTTTCTTTCAGTTCTGTGCAGAATCTATGGGCTTACATTTCTTGGAAAGAAGGGTGATGGAACCCTCATATGGGTTGCAGCCGCCAGGGCCTTCAGATGATGGGGAGGTGACCTTCTTGAATGGAATGTGTGAGATGACACGGAGTGGCAGGATCTGGGCAAACTGGAGAGGGTCAGCCGCCTAAAAGGGGAAGCCTAGCTCCAGGTAATTACTGACGTGCGAGAATGCAAACCCAGCCTTACCAGTCCTTCTGATATTTAGATATATACGTGTTGACCAAAAAGAAAAGAAGAAGGAGAAGGAGAAGAAGGAGCAATCCGTGGGTAGCGACCACGTTTCCTTATTGGGCACAGTCCCAAGGCCTCCAGTGTGTGACTTCTAGACTGAAGCCAGGTTTAAACTAGATGGACACACTGGCCCTTGCTTGTCAGAGGAGGGTGGGCTGAAGACGCACTGGCATGGGAATAGTTGGAGGCAGTGCTGCAAGGTGAGCTGCAGATGACAGGTCCCTGAATTGCGGGACTGGCAGTGGTGTGGAGGAAAGGAAGAGGAGCCCAAAGAAGTGGAGGAAAAAGAAATAATGAATATGATCCACTGAAGGAGGGGTGAGCTCATGGTGGTTCCTGCTGGAGATCCCTGGGTTAAGAGGTTAGAGGACAGATAAGCCCAGAGAGCTCCTTGTGGGATACAGGACCCAGAAAGGTGGATGATAAGGTCTCAGCCTAACGCACTCCATGTCGCAACAGGACGGGCAGGTAGAAATATCCCATGTCCTGGACGTGTTCAGGCTTCAGGATTCCAGCCGCAGTCGACGTGTTAACATGTGACTGTAGGGCAGATGTGGTGGCTCATGCCTGTAATCCCAGCACTTTGAGAGGCCGAGGCGGGCGGATCACCTGAGGTCGGGAGTTTGAGACCCGCCTGACCAACATGGAGAAACCGTATCTCTACTAAAAATACAAAATTAGCCAAGTGTGGTGGCACATGCCTGTAATTCCAGCTACCTAGGAGGATGAGGAAGGAGAATGGCTTGAACCCAGGAGGTGGAGGTTGCCGTGAGCTGAAATCACAGCATTGCACTCCAGCCTGGACAACAAGAGAGAAACTCGGTCTCAAAAAAAAAAAAAATTGGTCTCTGATTTTGAGGTTACCAACTTTTTATTTGGCCAAGGGAGTCCATGAAAATAAATAACTAGCTACCATTTCTATGTTGTCTTGGAGTGAAAATGCTCCCCAAATAACAGAGAATCCTTTAAAGAAAATATATTTAGCTTTTTAAAAAATTATTGTAAGTTCTGGGGTACATGTGCAGTTAGTGCAGGATTGTTACATAGGTATACACATTTAGCTTTTTATGAAAAACTTATTCCTTGGAAGGCCGGGCATGGTGGCTCATGCCTGTAATCCCAGCACTTTGGGAGACTGAGGTGGGCAGGTTGCTTGAGGACAGGCATTCAAGACCAGCTTCGGCAACATGGCAAAACCCCATCTCTACAAAAATAAAAATAAAAAATTATCTGGGTGTGGTGGCATGCACCCATAGTCCCAGCTACATGGGAGGCTGAGGTGGGAGGGTCCCTTGAGCCCAGGCAGTCGAGGCTTCAGTGAGCTATGATTGTACCGCTGTACTCCAGGCTGGATGACAGAGCAAGATCCTGTGCCAAAAAAGAAAAAAAAGGTTAAGAAAATAGTTTTTTTAAAAAACTTCCTCCTTGGCCTTTCTTTCTATTTTGTTTAACACAAATGACACAGGTGTGTGACTTGCTGTTTGAGAGCCTCTGCTCTGGCCCCCAAGAAGGAACTGGGGGAAAAAAGACCCAGGGTGGAGTTTGGCAGTAGTCACAAGAGGAAAGCTGGGAAATTTGGGAGGACACAGGAGCCCCCCCAGCACCACGTAGCCTTGGGGAGAGAAACAAAAAGCAGGAGGCTGGGTTCCAAGACCTGGAGGATGTTCTCAGTCAAGGCTAGAAGAAGAAAGAGAGCAGGAGACAAATGGAAAGGGGTGAATGTCGGGGTCACAGGGCAGGAAGTGGAGCTCAAGTGAGATGCATTTGGAGATGGCCTGGTTGGCTCTATGGGCATCTCGGGCTGCCAACTTGATTCAAAATCACTGGAGCCCTGCCTTTTTCATTTTAGGCACTCAGACACAGGCTCCTGCATCCCTACTGAGCATAAAAGCACATATCCGAAATTCCAGGAGCAGCCACAGCCACCTCTGGACACCAAGAACAGGCAGGTGAGCTCAGCTGTGTGGCTGTTTGGGACTGCGTCAGCCTCCCTGCTGCCCAGGGACCGCCCCAGCGATGGCCCCGTACAATCCATAATCCAAGAAGGCCGCTGAGCAGATGCCTTCCGGGGCCATTGTCTGTCCCTGCACCGGGCCCTTATGTTGACGTTGATGAAGCTTCTCCAGATGCCTGGGCAAGAACCTTTTCCTGGGATGAGGATTAACCACAGCTATTAGTGTTTGTGAGAGGGGAAGCCTCCTCTTCCTTCATCAGAAGTGCGTGCTTCCTGGGGATTATGAGTTAATGTATCTGGAACAGCATCCGCCTGTCCAGGTTTTGTGGTCTCCCTGGAAGTCATATTCCAGGGCTCCCATGGGCCACCTGGCTGCAGTTCCACTTGGATCAGGGTTTGCCATTAAATGCAACGAGGAGCTCAGGCCATTTATCACAGTGAATCTGCTGCCCAAATCTGGGAGGAAATGGTTAGTGCTCCAAATTGGAGCTGAGTCCCCCTGCCAGGAACTAGGTAGGGCCAGCAGTGCTGGATTTCTGGGATGCGTTGAGTTGTCTGTTTGCAAAAATGGTACCATTCATCTAGTCTCTCCTCTGTGTCTTGTCTGGATGTGCAATCGAATTCCACGATTGCACAGCCATCCACTCATTCATGAAATGTTCACTGAACTCTCACTGCATGCCAGGCCTTATTCTAGGTGCTGTCATGAGATAAGATTCCTGTCTCATATTCCAGGGGAGGAGAGAGGCATAAACACAAGCTTAGGAAACTTCAGACAATAATGAGTGCTCAAAAGAAAATTTAAAAGAGGTTACTATGACAGAGGGTGACCGGGCTAGTTTAGACGAGTGGTTAGGGAAGGGCCTGCTCAAGGCGGTGGTATCTAAGTGGATCTGAATCCAGTCGGATATGAGGGTGAGGAAGATTATTCCAGGCAGAGATAACAGCAAGCGCCAGGACTCTGGGATAGGAATAAGCATAGTGTATTCGGGAAACAGAAAGTTTACTGTGGTTGAAACCAAGTAAGCAAGGCAGGACCAGTGGAAGATGAAGCTGGAAGAGAGGCAGAAAGGCAGAGCCTTATAGGTTGTGATAGGGATTTGGAATTGTACTGTAGTTGCCAGGGAAACCATTAAAGAGTTTAAGCAGAGATGTGCTGTTATCGGTCAGGATAGGAGAAGTTGTGCTGCAGTAATAGACTTTACAAACTCATAACTTAGAACAATTTCTCCCTCTTGGCAGGGCAGGGTTGGATGGGGCTGGAAATGTGATCCTCGTGGTTTCATCAGAAATCTCAGATTGAAAGACAATCTGCCTCCTGGAATGTCCCATAACATGAGGAAGGGCAGGTAGCAAATCAGGTACTCTTCCAAAGGTGTCCACCCTGGGAGCAACACAGGTAACGTCTGTCCCATTTTATTGACAGAGCTAGCTATTCATGCTTGCCTTTCTTCAGAGATACTTGTTGCTGGCACTAATGACGATTGCATAGGGCACGTGTTGGTACAAGGAGAGCCCAGGGACCCAGCTTTCATGGCCCCGTGTCCCACCATTCAACATAATTGCTCCAGCAAGGCCAATCCAGCCATGGAGTTTGATTGCTGATGTGGTAGTAGAAACTGCAGTTGCAGCTCTGACCTTTTCCAAAATAACTGGGAAGGAGCTCCGGGAATGCAGCTTTTTGGTAGTGCAGGTGCAATGTTGCAAAGTACAATGACCCCTGGGCTGTCGCAGGCCAAATTCATGCCTGTGAGCACCCAATGCTGCCCACCTCTGCAGCAGCCTGGGAAAGACAATTGTCTGACCTGGGTGGCCCTCACCGTAAAAGCACCAGATGGTCCCACCTTCACAGAACAGCCTGGGATGTCCCCATGTCCCAGCGAGTCCCCTACAATTCTCCTTTGCTGTCATTGACTCTAATCTCTGGTGGCTTTGATTTGTTCAGGGGTTTAGCCTCTGTGATCTTTACTGTGTGGATGTCCCCCTTGCTGGGTCTTCCCTCTGTTTCCCTGATGTCTCCTTCTGCAGCCTTGGCTGCCTGTAGGGAGTGGCCTCCTTATGAATTACAACCCCCTGACCTTGACAGGTCCTCTTCAGAACTCTGAATGCCACCAGAGTATCAAGGAATCTCTGCCCTCCAGTGTAACCATTCATTGACTGAACTCCAAAAAGAGTGGGCTTTTCCCAGGCTGGACAGGGGCCCTCCATAGTGACCATCAGATGTGATTTCCTGGCTCACCTCAAGTTTTGCTAAGAGGTGCAGGGGTGCCCTGCCTGGACCACCCTGCCTAGGCAATGCCTTTGTCCTCATGTACCTCTTTCTTGGTACCCTTACATTACAGCCAGGATGGAAAGCCATTCCCAAGCCTCATCCACAACCTCTCTCTCATTTTAGCCCTAACCAGAAACATGCAAGCAGGTGAGCTCTTGGGGCCAGGGAAGAGAAATAGATCTGTGACAGCTGCTGAGAGTCGAGGGAGCCACAGGGGCCCAACGTATTCACAAGGAAAGATGTCTGCCCTTCTATTGGAAGGTCCCAAAGGTCCAATCTTGGGACTCGAACTCCAGATAAGATTCCCCAGTGAGCACAGAGTGTGGCTGTTCCATTGCAGACAGCAAGAAGAGGGGCTAGGTGGGGCTTTTACCTGGGGCTCAGTAACCTCACCTTGGCCAGAGCCTCCCAGCTGACCTGCTCAGAGGGTACAAGCAAATCTCAAATCTCCCTTCTTCCCTGGGCCTCCATGTCTCAGCTGTAAAACATAAGCCTTGATCTGGAAAAGCTTCCTGTTTTTTTTTTTTTTTTATTTTGATGTAGAGTCTGTTTCAGTAAACAACGCACAGTGCACATTTAGTGTCCCTCACCCTGTGTCCAGTATTGGGGATGAATGGGTGCTTCAGTCACAGTCTTGGTCCCTGTGGGGCTTTTGCTGATTTATTCATTTCTCCATTCTCTCGTTCACTCATCAATTCCCTCCACAGTTGTAGGACACATGCCAGGCTCTGTTCTAGGAGTCAAGGGTACAGTGGTGAGCAAAATGTGCAGGTCCCCACCTTCACATGCTAGTAGACTGAGGCAGAAAAGTCAGGGAACAAATAAATAAAGTGAAATCTCTGTGTCCTTCCTCCCCCAACCCCAAGAGTCACTGCAGGAGCTAATGAGGATGCTATCTGCGCACTCCCTAAGGAGGCCAGATGTTTTAATTGGACTTAACTTTCTCTAAAGTTTAATAGGAAAAAATAGTTTGTTTTTAATTATAAAGAGATAATGAATCCTGAATACGCCTCTTCAAAGAATGCTGCCCATCCCCGCAGATAGTGATCTGTTCTGACCCCTGTTTTAGATTCATTTTGGTAAATGGACAAAGATGAGTCTGTGCTATCAACGAGAAACCGAGGCAGCCAGGCAGGGAACTCCCCCACGACTGACGTCTTGTTGGATTTGCTGCCAGAGCCCATCTCTGGGCAGCTTTGGAAGTGAGGGGTAGGGGGTTATGCTGGTTTGAGCTGATCTCCTCCTTTCCACCCCGATGCCTAGTCTACCCCTAGGGAGAGCAGGGAAGGGTCGGGCCATGCGTAGGGAATCTTGAAGTGATGTGGTCAGTTCAACAAAGTGGGTGGTCTGGGTTGGCCCAGCTGATGAACATTTTTGTCTTGTTTGGTTTCTGTGTGCCTCTGTTTGTTTTTGCCTAATAGAACAGGCTGACTTTTGATGCTGTCCAACAACCGACATTCTCTCTTTTTCCATCCAGCCTCACTTTCCCCTGGATGGGAAATCATTTCTGTTTTTCCCTCTGCAGGCTCTAGGGTTTCAGGAACTGCTGGACTGAACATAATTCTAGCTGAGAGGGTGTCTCCAGAATACCAGGGGTGGGTTCTGACACGTGCGAGGGATGGTGGCCCTGGGGCACAGCCCACCCAGCCCTATTGCAGGGCCAAGCATCTGCTAGGAGGTTGAAATCACCAGCTACTTAGATTCATGTGGAAGAAATAACCCTAGGTGCTTGTAAGTTTTTATCTGGGGATATAGAGATACTTTCATTGACCCAGCTGTCTTAGAAAATTAGAAAAATACCGAAAGATGGGTAGATCATAAATTTAATCTCAAACTTTAGAGCCTAAGATGTAGACTCACTTTCAGGCAAGGAAATGAAAAGGCACCTCCAGGTCTGTCACTGTGGATACTGATGACTAAGGCATCTGATCAACTCGAATGACACCTCCAGAGAAACTATTTGGGCAAGGCACGGTGCTTGGCAGAACTTCAGCCATGAACAGAATGCAGTTTCCACCCCGACACAGAGTACGGTCTCCTCAGAGTGGGGCCTGATGTGGCACAGACATGTAATCAAAGCCACGTGATGTGAGCTGCCACACGTGACTGTCACACTAGGAACGGAAACCCATGCCCCAGTCTCTGGGTTGGGAGGTTGGGAGGTGGGCACAGGCATTGCGGGTGGGGGGGGGGGCGGCTACACAGAGGAAGCAGCCATGAAGCTTAAACCTGAGTAGTAAATGGGTAGACAGTGGTGTTCTAGGTAGAGAAATACCACGGACAAAGGCCTAAGGATTAAGAGAAAAATCAGAACTTCAGGGAACTGAATGTATTCAGTGTTTCTGGATCAAAACCTGTGATGTGGATGGAAAATGAGGACATACCCTAGGCAAAGGTCTCATCATAAAGGCCCTTGTAAACCGTGTCAAGGATGAAGGCAGTTTGCATCAGTGTCTCAGTGTGCAAGCAACAAGGTCAGATTTTGCTTGAGCCCAGGAGTTCAAGACCAGCCTGGGCAACACAGCGAGACCCTGTCTTTACAAAAAATTGAAAAAATTATCCAGGCATAGTAAGGCACACCTGTAGTCCTAGCTACTCAGAAGGCAGAGGTGGGAGAATTGCTTGAGCCTAGGAGGTCAAGCCTGCAGTGAGCCATGATTGCACTACTGCACTCCAGCCTGGACAAGAGAGCAATATCCTCTCTCAAAATAAGTAAATAAATAAATAAATAAATAAATAAATAAAATTGCATTGAGAAAAAGGATTCTTGCTGCAGTGTGGAATATGTTGGGTATAGAGAAGGCTGGCAAGATGGAAGCCATTGTATTAATCAAATGAGAGAAATTGGTGGTGCTGGATCGGGGTCATGAAAGTGAGAACGGCAAGAATGGACAGATGGGGGAATCTGTCCTGACATGCCACCCTTGAGGGCTGCAGGGTAAGTTTCTTCCTAAAGTGTATCACCAAAACCACAGCATCCATTATAGCACAACAGGGACATTGAAGGTATAAGGTGGATTAAAGGAGATTTGTTTATCAAGGAACACGGCTTCCATACAGCAATTTAGGAGGGAGAGGAGCTCAGGGATGTGGTCAGGGAAAAGCAGACCCTGCACAACATAGGAACAGAAGATGACTGGAGGACAAAGACAGCAGGGATGGGAAGACAGTGAAGTCAGCCTGTGCTGGAAAGATACCAGTGAGTGGAGGAAGACAGCACTTACCCTCCAGGGCCAGCTAATAGGCGGCAGGATTCATTGGTCCATTGGATTCTACCAAGAGTTGGAAACACTTACTGAATCGGCCCCTACTGTCTTCAGAGGCATCCAATCTGATGTGCCCCATTCCTGTGGGACCCCCCTCAAGACAAGCAGGTATCCATACCTGTGGTGGGTCTACCTGGTCCCAGAATTTCAATATTCCCAGCCCTGCTTCCTCTGTGAAGCTCCTACTTCATTACTGTGAATCTTATTCTCTCCTGGAAAACTCATTCCATCTCACACAATGAATAAATGATTTTTTTTTCTTAAATTAGGTTTCAATAGAGTAATTGTAAAATTGGTATTTTACTCAAAAACCCTTTCTTGGAGCTCACAAAAATGATATTAGAGAGAAACTTTCTCAGTGGTGATTTTTATAAGATGTAGCATATTGAACTGTATTTAAATACATTGAACATACATAAATTATCAAAAGCAAAAAAAAAAAAGACAATTAATGTATTTCTAAAAGAACAAGACCTCATGGCCCTATCTATTCAAATGGCTGATGTTCAGAAGACTGTTTTGTGTACCTTAGGATGGGGCATCTCAGTTCTCTGGAAAGAGAGACCAGCTTGCAGGGCGTACATTCCACATCCTGAGTGTTAAGAATTGAAAAACAAACAAACAAACATACGAATAAAACACAGTTTTAAAATTATGACAGCTTTTCTAAAAAGTGTATAATTTTTAAATGCATGACCCTAATTTATTGAGTTTTTGTCTCCTAAATGGGTATCCAGTGAATAGTAGTCCTGCCAATGTACTTGATAAACTGAACTAAACTCAATTCTCAAGTAGCCAAATTCAAAGTCAGTGCAAGAAAGTCATTAGAGTAACTCTTGGGAAAAGGGTGACTTAAGACCAATATGGATACATAGAGTAACCTATCTGCTGATGGCTATGGTTAAGAATGCAAGGCTTTTCCACTCTTCCTCCACATCCACCAAGGGGGCATCCTGCAGTAGCTACAGAGGGCCTGGGTCTGATGATTCTGTTTCTCTAAGACAGTGATTTTTTCCATGTGCCTTATCTTGAGATAGATAGCATTTCTTACACTCTCCCTCCGCTCTCTCCCTTTGACCCTCTTATTCATGCATTGGGCTCATGTTAAGCTGCTGCATGCAAAGCACATTGATAATGGATGGACGGTTGGTTGGATGGATGGATAGATGGATGGGTGGATGGATGGGTGTATGGATGACTGGGTGGATAGATGGGTGGATGGGTAGATGGATGGATGGATGAATGTATAGATGGGGGAATGAGGGATTGATGAATGGGTGGGTGGATGGATGGATGGATGAGTAGATGGATGTATAAATAAATGTATAGATGGGTGGATGGGTAGGTGGAGGGATAGATGAATGAGTAGATGATGGGTGGATGGATGGATGGATGGATGGGTGAATTAATGGATAGATAGGTAAGTGGGTGGATGGATAAATTGGTGGATGGATGAATGGATGAATTAGTGGATGGGTGCATGGATGGATGGATGGATAGGCAGTAAATTAAATAAGAAATTCACCCCTGAAATACTCTCACCACTAGGTTCAATATCAGTCTGTAATATCCAAGAGAAAATGCTGGTAGGTCCCTGAAAGACTGTGTTCCAATGTGAAGCCACCACCAACTCCCTACTAACCCCAGGTTGGAAAGAAAAGGGCTTGTCAGCACAATAGGTCCAGGCTGGGAAGGAAGAAGAGCCTTCTCCTTCTGCATCCATAACATGGATGCAGAGAACACAGATTTATTTACCAAATCTTAGCGTCTAGAATTCAAACCCACATGGTGAAGCCACCCCACTGCTACCAACCTTCCTATGCTCCCTCCTTCCCAGGGGCTATAACTGTTGGGTTTAAGACCCACCAATGGTGCTTCTGCCAGGCTAAGTGAGGAACAAAGTTCCAGAGCCCATGACTCCGCTTGGTAGTCCTGGCTGCCCCTACAAAGGCTTCAAACAAAGGTCCACACTCCTCAGATGACCCACAGTGGACAATAAGTCAAGGTGGAAGGGTTGGGGAGGATAAGATTCCAGAATCCACATTTCTTCCTCCCACCTTGTATGTTCACCTTCCATTCTTCCTCCCATTTTTCTCTCTCCCTTAAATCTCATTTTTTTGAGACAGAGTCTCACTCTGTTGCCCAGACTGGAATGCAGTGGCATGATCTTGACTCTGCAACCTTCACCCCTAGGTTCAAGTGATTCTCCCACCTCAGCCTCCCCGAGTAGCTGGGACTACAACAGGTGCATGCCAGCATGCCTGGCTAATTTTGGTATTATTTTCATAGAGATGGGGTTTCACCATGTTGGCCAGGCTGGTCTAGAACTCCTGACCTCAAGTGATCCACCCACCTTGGCCTCCAAATTGCTGGGATTACAGGCATAAGCCACCATACCTGGCCTCCGCTAAACCTCTCACCCAAAAAGGAAAGTGCTTTGATCTGACCCTGTTGGAATCTCTGATACCTCTCCCTTCCCCTGCCTTCCTTAACACCTCCTCCACCTCCTCCGTCAGCCAGAACTTGTGCAAATGACACTTGGAGTTCCACCTTCCCTGGCACGTTGGATGAGGAAATGACTGGAAACCTGACAGTCTATCACTACCAAGGAGTGACAATTTAAAAAAAAAAAAAGATTCAAGTTATGAGTGTAAGTTTAAAAATGTAACTAAAAGCCTTCATCAAAGTTTAAAGAGCTTCTTGCGCTTTTAGCATTTGCTTATTCTGATTTATTGACAATGACACACCTAGGAACAGTTGTCTCTGCTGAGGCAGTGAAGTAATGGACTGTAGGGGGAGAGAGAAAAAGAGAGAGAGGGGGGAAAAAGGGGAAAAAAAAGGGAAGGTGCAGCTCACAGAAGAGAGGCCGCTGATTACAGCCCACTAATTTGTTATGCACTCCGGCAAATCAGCGGTGATTCATATGACAAATAAGGAGAAAAAATTAACAGCTGTCATGTTGTGATGTGTTAATTTCCTGACAGTCTCTGCACTGAAGCCAATTACTGATTTAAGGGCAGGGAGAGAGAGCCCTGTTCAAGCTTCTAATTAGGCTTCTTCAAGACTAAAAGGATAAAAGCAAAAATAAGAGCAAGAGAATGAGGCAGGTAGCTGGGCTCCAGGAAGCTCACATGCTTTTAAAGCCCCAGTTAAATAGCTTTAAGCTTAAGTGTGTTTAAGATAAGAATTTAGAAACATTTATTCACTTTTATCCCTGACCTGATGGTTTAGGCTTTTGTGGACTAATTGGGAGCTGAGCAAGACCCAGGGCTCTCGATGCCCTCTTTCTGCACGAGTCCAGCCTCTCAGATGTAATCTACTAATAATACCTTTGTTTAGCCGTGTCAACAACCATTCATCACCGTGGTAGACAAAGGGTGGTGGGTGCTCCACCAGCTTCCTACTCAGGGATCCTGCAGAATGCACCATGCATAACTGGTCCTGTGGCACTGGCCTCAAGAGAGGACTGGGGTGAGAGGAAGGTAGCCTCCACGTAGACCCAAGGGAAAGGAGAATTCATATGCTGTTGGCTTGACTTTGGTTTCTTCCAACATGCTGTCATGCCTGATCCCACTTACCTTATTTGTCATCTCCATTGATCCAGCTATCCAGAGTATGAACAGATCCTTTCTAGGGATGTGAAAGATCTTTCCTGGGAAGAGTTAAGGAGTGCTGGCTGCTGAGAGATTCATTCTTGGCCATTCTAGACACACTGGGGATTCAACAAAGTTATCCATAGCAGGAGCTCCTCTCTGTAGCCATCATCATCAATCAGAAAAATGGGACTTCAAGAGATTACGTGCCTCTGAGTATGACCAGCTACACAGGTGGTGGCTCTTGTTGTAATTTGTTTTCCAAAAAAGGCAGTTCCCTTCCCATCTGTGCTCTTCATTCTCTCCTAGGGCTTGTTTAAAGGCTCTTTGTAAATTTATTTATTAGTACTCGGAAACCAGTAGCCTCATGGGTTGGTGCTGTGGTCACAGGGACCCTTCCTCCATGGATTCCCAGGAAGGGCTTCTTCTCTAGATGGAAAGAAGCCTATTTCCCAATACTCATTGTTTTTTCCTTACAGGTGGGAAAAATTCATTAGAATTCTTTGATTGCCTGTGACAACAGAGAGAGAGGGGATGGGGAAGAAGAAAGGGGAGGAGGAGGAGAAGGAGGAGGAGGAGAAGAAGGAGGAGGAAGAAGAAGAAGAGGAAAAAGGAGGAGGAGAGGAGGGAGGAGGAGAAGGGAGGAGAAGGAGAAGAGAGGATGAGGAGGGAAAAGAGAGGAGGACAAAGAGGGAGATAAAACCAAGTCTAAGTGGCCAGAGTGAAGAGGGAACTTCTTGGCTCACAAACTAAAGAATCCAAGGTCTTGCCTGGGGGTCAGAACTTCAGGTAGGAACCATGAGGCTTGGAATCACTGCCTTAACCCCTTATCTCAACTTCCTTGATGTGGGTCACATTTTCAGCTGGGCTTTTCAGCAGCTAATGGCCAACCAAAAACATACTCTGCAGGTCCACGTCTGATCGAAAAGATAGAACCAGGCCTTTCTCTGTGAGTCACCCATTAGAAGTCCTGAGCTGACACTCTGGTTGACAGGATGAGATTCATTAGAGAATCAAACACTGACTAACTTAGACCTTGATAACACTGGGATGTTTTGTCCCCTCCACATCTCATGCTGAAATGTGATCCCTAGTGTTGGACACGGGACCTGGTGCAAAGTGTCTGCGACATGGGCGTGGATCCCCCATAAATGGCTTGGTGCCCTTCCCATGGTAATGAGTGAG
Source organism: Cacajao melanocephalus (assembly GCA_963573385.1). NCBI lineage: Eukaryota > Metazoa > Chordata > Mammalia > Primates > Pitheciidae > Cacajao > Cacajao melanocephalus. The sequence goes on along the minus strand of CAUYLG010056107.1, from coordinate 22,052 downwards.
TCCTCGCTCGATTAGTTCACGTGGGAGCTGGTTGTTTAAAAGAGCCTGGCATGTCTCTTTCTCCCTGTTGCCATGTGACACCCCTGATCGCCCTCCACCTTCTGCCATGAGTAAAAGCTTCTGGAGGCTTCTCCAGAAGCAAATCATGGTGCTATGCTTGTATAGCCTTCAGAGCTATGAGCCAAATAAACCTCTTTTCTCTGTAAACTACCCAGCCTCAGATATTTCTTTGTAGCAATGCAAAACAGACTAATACAGACCTGAATCCTAGGCCAGCCACAGAGCTAAGAGAATAGAATACTCAGACAGGAGCATGAGGGAAAGATGAATTTCCAAAGAAAATCCGGGGATGATCTGCTAAGAAGTAAACCATAAATGTGCCTCGGAGTGAATCAGTGGACGCAAAAGAGAGTGTTGCAGAGAGCTTCTAGGTCAGTTCTGGTGTTTCTGGGCTCCCTTCAGCTTCCTCGTATTTAAATATATTTAAGGTGATGTTAGCTAATTTTTCAGAGATTTGCAGGGGAGGCGGGAAGAGCAGGGGTAAGGGCAGAAGCTCCTTGATGGTCACATTTGCAGCCAGCTCCTATTTTTGTAAGTGACCCTAGAATTCAGATATAGAGCACGGCTCATTTATTGCAGGGCTTTCTTTCAATAGAGATTTATCACATGTCTGGGAGTCACACAGGCCCCTAACCTGGAGGCACTTGCATGGCCCCTGGTGATACAGCTCTGCTTGGGGACCTATGCAGCCCCAGCTGAGGTCACGCCAACTCTCTGCCCCAGAGAATTGCTGCCTCTTGCTGCCTGAGAGTCTGGGTCCAGGGTAAGCACATCATTACTACAATTAAAGAATCACTCATGCGTTGACCGGGAAGGGGAAAATCGGTCCCTAGAGCCACAGCCTCCTCTGGATGGCTTCCTCCTTTTAGGCAGGTGGTCTGATTAAAAGGCTTCAATGGTTTATTTCATTAGGAGTCACTGTTGGTATTGCCTGAGACAACAAGAATCCTTCGACATTGATTTTGTTGGTGACTGCAACTCTAAACTGGAAGGGATGGCTAAAAGGTAATTCACTCGGTAAGCTTTGCTCAATCCTGACCCATTATCAATTGAGTTGAAATATGTCAGCACGGTGAGATATTGAGTGTGTTATCTTTTTTAGGAAGGTTCTCTGAGTGAATAACATACATGCATTTACCTATCTAAGTGCTGTCCAACAGACTTACGATTCATGGATTTATATAGCACCCTTCATCTGCATCAAGATGTTCTCCAAGAGAGTGCCACGGCCCAGGAGAATTCTGTGCTGGCCTTGGGGAGAAGAGGCCACATTTAGGGTGGACAGTTTCCACTTTGTCAACCCCTCTGGGCTCTGAGAAATCCTTCCCCTGTCGGGGAGACCTTGCTGGCTAACTGGGGTTCCTTGTGTGGGGTGGAGACCTTGGACTGAGCTGAGTTCGGTCACAGTGGTGAAAGAAGCAGCTGGCCAGCTGTGGTCTGGGAAGGCATGAAGGTAATTCTGACCTAAAGAAGAAGACAAGGTTGGCTGAGAGCACTGGCTCACACCTGTAATCCCAGCACTTTGGGAGGCCAAAGCAGGTGGATCACTTGAGGCCAGGAGTTGGAGACCAGCCTGATGAACATGGTGAAACCCTATATCTACTAAAAATATAAAAATTAGCTGGGCGTGGTGCCACACGCCTGTAATCCCAACTACTTGGGAGGCTGAGGCATGAGGATTGTTTGAACCCATGAGGTGGAGGTTGCAGTGAGCCAAGATCATGCCTCTGCACCCTAGCCTATGTGGCAGAGTGAGACTTAAAAAATAAATATGTAAATAAATAAAAAGAAGAAAAAGACAGGGTAGACAGATATGGAATTGAAACAGAAAAAGCAGGTGAGACTCGTAGGAGGAAGGCAAAGATGCTTGACAAAAACACAGTGGGAATTCTGGCTTTGATGAAAGTAAAGCTTTTGCAGGCTGAAAATCTAGGCCTGGCATGGGTAATAAAGATGAAGAGGACAACATGAGAAAATTCCAGCATGTGGGATCTGGGGCTTTAAAAATCCAGAAAATGAGTTGAGCCCTCCGTTCTATTGCTTGTTGTGTTCCACAGCTGTTCAGCTTCCAGATCTCTTCCAGTGTCTTTGAGGACTTGGAGAGATGGTGCCCCTGTTTCCACGGCCCTGCCTCTTCTCTCCTTCTGTCTCCAGCTCTCACTCTCTCCACAGGTTCCCCGTCTGCCTTCATCTTCCTTCCCTCCCCCTCCCTTTCGGGCTGTTTCAGCTTCCTTCTACCATAACCAATTCTGACTATTTTAATCTCTGATGGCTTTTAATTACTACTCAAGTGTTGTAGGACATTTGTGGGAGTGAGAGAGGACCCCAAAGGAAACAAACAAAACCCAAACAGACTACACGAGCAGTATGATTGGATGTGTCAGGCAGAAGTCAAGTTTAGACTCTGCTTACTCTGAAGGCTGACAAGGTCCCTCCCACCCTCTGGCCCCTCTTTTCCATGCACAACCGTCCTTGCACTGATGTCCATTGGCCAATGAAGAAGATGCTTTCATCATGGTGGCCTTTGTGACAATCATGGGACTTTAACATAGTTCATGCATGAAAACCCCATTCTTCTTGGCTTCCTCTTTTTCTATCCAAAAAAGTTATTATTTCTCGCATCTTCCTCCTCCATGGGTACCTGTAGATATTTTCTGGTGCTTTGATTTAGCTCCACAGTAAAGCGGCTGTTCCATTTAAAAGGCATCATTTTCTGATGTGCATGTGGCCTTATCAGCTCCTCTCTCCCTGCACGGCTGACTGTTATCAGTGCATGCTGGGAAGCACTTGTGTTAGGGAAGCGGGCCTCAGCTAAGAGGTGCTGTGTTACTACAAAGCTTTCAGGTGATGGAGGGGCCGGTGCAGAGAGACATATTGAGATAGCGGGAATCCTGAGAATGTTTTCTGTAACATTAACCAGCAATAACAGGTCAAAACAAGGGACCACTGTCTAAACACGTAGGGAGAGGAGACATAGTAACGTACGTGATCCTTAGAAATAAAGGAGTCAGAGTCCTCTCATTGACATGGAAGTGCCCGGAAAGGATTCTGCATTTTACAGATGAGCAAACTGGGGTTTCATGACTTTCTGCCAGGTACCAAGCCTGTCTGGGTTCTTGGCTGGAGGAACTGCTGGACTTACAGGTGACTTGAAGGAACTGTACACCCAACAAAGGATTAGTATCCAGAATCTACAAGGAGCTCAAACAAATCAGCAAGAGAAACACAAGTAATCCCATTACGCAGCAGGCAAACAACATGAGTAGGCATTGTCTTTTGAGCAACGTCTACTCACGTCGTTTGCCTGCTGCATAATGGGATGACATACAAATGGCAGCAAAGATGAAAACATACTCAGCATTACTAGTCATCAGGGAAATGCAAGTTAGAACCACAATGAAATACCACTTTACCCCGGTCAGAATGGCCATGTTTTAAAAGGTAAAAAAAAAAAAAAATGTGAGGGTGGATGTGGTGAAAAGGAACCACTCAGACACTGCTGGTGGGAATGTAAATTCCACAGCTTCTATGGAAAAGCAGTATGGAGATTTCGCAAAGAACTAAAAGTAGAGTTACGATTGGATCCAGCCATCCCATACTGGGCATCTACCGAAAGGAAAAACAATCATTAGATAAATAAGACACCTCCAGGTGTATGTCGATTGCAGCACAATTCACGATGGCAAAGATGTGGACCGAACTTAAGTACTCCTGAACGGATGAGTGGCTAAGGAAAACGTGGTGCATCTGCACCGTGGAATATACTCAGGTATTGACTCCTCTTCCAAAGAACTGCTGTGGAGGGAGGGAGGGTTGGACTGAGAGAGCCAGAGGACTTGACGGGTGCTCGCAGGCTCATTACTCTCCAAGTCCCCGTGGGCTTGCAGAAAAACAAGTCAAATCTCAGCACTAAAAGAAACTCTACTCCCCCAGGTTCCACTGGAACCCATTTCAAATTCTGAATCTGGCTAATCTCAGCTGCCAGAAAGAGTTCATGAAGGAAAGGCAGGGCAGGAGACAGAGGATTTGGTGAGGTTTCAGTTGATTTAGGCTGCTTACGCAACAAAAGCATCTGATTCCGAGCTCTCATTTGGGAGTTTCTGACCTGGACCACAGAGACTTCTGTGGGTCCAGACATGAGCTCCAGCTAGTCCCAACAGCTCATAAAATGATAGGCAAATTTGCTAGTGATGTGGGAACCAGGCACTCCCTGAGGGAAAGGGGTGGGGACATAGATTTCATCCAATTCTCAAAAGAGATGGTGACCCCGAAGAGCTGAAGATGTTTCCTCTCACTGCTTCTGGACTGGGCTCTAAAATCAGGGAGACCTGGCTCCAACCTCTGCTCTTGCATGTGAAACTTATACAACCAGAGGTACTTTTTTGTCCTCGATGAGCTGCGGTTTCATAAAAACTATGAAAGAGAGATAACAGTACTGCTACCTCAAGGAACTGCTGTTAGGATCAAAGAAGGTATTGCACATGAAATGATTCCCCAAGTGCTTTGTGCAGGGTAACCTCTGGTTGGCACACGTATGTGGCAACAGTGCTGGTGGAAGTGATGGAGGCTGTAGGGCTCTAGCTCTAAGCCTGACCAACACTCAAAAGTCCCTTCTTTCAGGATCATTGCCTCATCTGTAAGATGGGTGCAGGAGTCCCAAGCCTGCTGCCTTCTAGGGCTGCTATGATGATGACAAGAAACAGTGGGTAGAAAAGAGTGTAAGACCAAAGCAATGATACATGTAGCCTTTCCCCACCCCACAGTTTATTGGGGGTGGTTTCCCTGACCCCATTACCAAGCATGGGGGCTGGGCCAGCCTATGCCAGAGGAGGACTAGTGAACTGGCAGAGGGTCTGTAACCCTGATTGCCAGGTGGCTTCCCAGAGCCCACAGCTCCAGATCTTCACCTTTTATACAAGCTCAAGGGTAGCTGGGGGTGGAGAGATTGCCTTTTAATTTAATAGGGAAAATAATTCACGTGCTTATAATGAAATGCGACAAGCAGAACATAACAAGTAAATACAATACAAACTACGTTGCAAGCCTCTAAGGTAACAGAAAATGACTAGTTTTAGTTGCTTTTTTATCTATTATGAGGAATGTCAACCATTTGACAACAGAGTATTTAATAAAAAATACCATAATTTGTGTTTAAGCGATAGCAATAGATATTACATTTATTTTATTTCTATCCAAGGAGACAGGTTTGGGATTTCTTAAAGGAATTAGGAAATAGAGAGTGAGAGGTTTAATGGGCCTGAGATGCACAGGCTGTGGGCTGGGGCTCCCTGGGGCTTGCATGTGGGGACACAGCCAGCTGGAGGAGGGCCGTGTGACCAGCACGTGCAGCCTCAGTGGAGAGCTAAGGGAGAGATGCAACCACACATGACAGGGAAAATACTGAGGGACCAACTGGGGGCTGTGCTGGGTATCCTCACATGTGGTCCCTAAAGGGCCCGTAGAAGGTCTCAGTCCCACTGGGGAGAAAGACCCATGACACATTTAGAGAGTAAATAAAACTCTAGGCAAGGCTGGGCACGGTGGCTCATGCCTATAATCCTAGCACTTTGGGAGGCCGAGGTGTGTGGATTGCCTGAGTTCAGAGGTTCGAGACCAGCCTGGCTAACATGGTGAAACCCCAACTCTACTAAAATACGTAAAACTAGCTGGGCGTGGTGGTGCATGCCTGTAATCCCAACTACTCTGTAGGCTGAGGCAGGAGAATTGCTAGAACCCAGGAGGCCGAGGTTGCAGCGAGCAGAGGTCACACCACTGCACTCCAGCCTGGGCAACAGAGTGAGACTCCATTTCTAAAAAAAAAATGAAGAAAGACAGAGAGAAAAAGAAAACCTCTGGGCAAACCTCGTTAGCAAAACCCAGAAAAGATGCAGAGTGTTGTTGCAGCTTCATTGGTGATAGTAAAAAATCCACAACGGTGTACATACCCATCAAAAGGGGATCAGGGAAAACAAAATGGCACATCCCTCAGAGGATGGGATTTGGCCAAGCTGGATTTACGGGAGGGGGTGGGAGTCAACCTCTGCATTAGTTCGTTTTCATGGTGCTAATAAAGACATACCCAAGACTGGGTAATTTATAAAGGGAAGAGGTTTAATGGACTCACAGTTCCACACGGCTGGGGAGGCCTCGGAAGGCAAAGGAAGAGCAAAGGTGCATCTTACATGGTGGTGGGCAAGAGAGTGTGGGCAGGTGAACTCCCCTTTATAAAGCCATCAGATCTCATGAGACTTATTCACTATCACGAGAATAGCACGGGAAAAACCCACTCCCATGACTCAATTACCTCCCACCAGGTCTCTCCCATAACATGCAGGGATTATGGGAACTACAATTCAAGATGAGATTTGGGTGGGGACACAGCCAAACTATATCAACGTAAAAAATGCAACAGTGATGAAAAAAAGCAGAAGTGATTTATGTAGATCTAAATATACGCATGTAATCAAACAACATATGTAATTTACAAACGTGTGTATGTGTTTGTGTGTAAACACAAATTAGAAGGATTTGGAGGAAGAGTCACAATAATGCTTCCTTCTGGAAGAAGAGAATGGAAAGGGATCAGAAAGAGATGTGTAGAGACCTTAAGAGTATAATGAAGCCAGCTTCCTGGATGGGACTCAGAATTCCACGATTTTTTAAAAAACATCTGCAACAAATACGGCAAATTTTGATTTTTGGTTAATTCTGAATGTTGGGGATTTTGTTATTTGCCTGTTCTTTGTGTTTTTGGTATTTTTCCCCGAAAAGAGCAAGCAAGGTGAACATTCAGATAGTGACGTGATCAGGGTGACTTCTTGGGGCCAGGAGAAGGTCTGGGAATGGGGTTGGTGACATAGAAGATCAGGCACCCTGTCTCACCTTAATTTCATGGCTATAGACAAGAAGGTTGGATTCAGATGTCTCCAGGGTGCAACTGGCTCTGCCGTGCTCATCTGCCTCAACCAGCTGAAAAATTCTTTTGTAGCTTAGGAAGGAGAAGGCTGGCAGAGGAGCTGGTGAAATGACCAGAGCTGACTTGAAAGCCAAGAAGTGCTTGGACAGAGAGGGAGAAAGCAGATGGGTAGGACAGGAATGCATGATGGGTGCCTCAGGCACATGAGGCAGCGGTAAGACTGGGTTATGGGAGGGTTAGAGGTCAGCCATTGCATTGAGTCATTGAGCAGAGAGTGAGGATTTGGGTACTCAGTGTCTCAATGTGTGTACTGGCCAAAATGTGTCTCATGAGCCTGTGAGAGCTCAGACACCTCTGAGTGGTGCCATAACTCATGCACCCAGTACCACCACAGTGAAATATCAGCCCAATGGCCAGATTCCAAGTTTTCAAGAGAAGTCGAAATCCTTTCTTTCTATGAAATCTTTTAACTTTTAGATGTTGGCTCCACTTGTTTTTGTAACCCTACTGGAGCACAGCACACAGGTCGGGGAGCTGCACAGGACCTCTAGAGATGGGCATGGGTGCTTGGAATTGGAGAACTTTCCATCTGTAGGTTTGATAGGAAGAAAGCCCCTAGACGGTCCCGATCCTTCCTGCAACTGAATCTTATGGTAGCTGAGCCACTTCCCCGGCACGTGAACTCAGCCAAGTCTTTTAAACTCTCAAAGCCTCTGTTTCCTTAGGGAGTCAAATGGGAATCATTGGACCCAACTCATGGACTGCTGAAAGATTAAACAGTAGCTCATACACATGGGAATGCATTCAGAACATTATGAAGTGCTGTACACACCCAGAGCATGAATGCTACCATTCATGTCAGGTTTTGTGAGTTTGTATAAGCAAAGGGTCTATGTCAAATCCATTCAGCATCCTTGTGACTTAACGACAAATGAACAAATGTGCCTAAGAATTCCTCTTGCGTGGCTCAACGAAGACAATGCTAACATTTGGACTCTTTTGAGAGGTTGTTTCTGGGTGTGGTCAGACAAGACCCTCAAATAGGTGGGAGTTTCCTGGGGTTTCCTGCCAGATCTGGTGGCCAGTCACCACCAGGTAGTGACACTGAGAAAGGAGCTCCCTTCTCTGCCCCAGGTCTCATCCCCAGGCACCCCACTGGGTACTGCTGCACCTGCAGCTGTTCTGACCTAGCTGGGACTACACCACAGAAGAGAGATCAAGACTGACCTCCCAAGAAGATCAGAACGACAAGAGGCCTGCACAGGCTGCCACTGGAGAGGCACTCTGCAGGACGTTTGAGAACATGCTCCCTGTTCTCAGGTGAACAGAGGGCAACATGTGTATGGGGGAGACATAGTCCTTGTTTTCCATATGATCTCAAGGGGGTGAAGTAGGACTCCTGAGTTGTGCAAATCAGAGTTTCATGTGTAAAACGGGTAGTTTTGCAAATGGAGAGCTGCCTCTCATTGGAGGAGCTCCAGACAAGGCTAGTGGCCCTGGGAGAGGTATCAGTTATCATCTGAAGCGTGATCTGACTACACACCCTGGGAAAAGGCTCCTTCTAGTCTAGGCTTCCAAGACACTCCAGCAACCAAGCGTCACAAGCATCCCTGTGGAGCACAGCCTGGGGCCTCTTCTGCAACCCAAGCTGGCTGATCCTCAGAACAGGACAGACCCAGTCATATCCATGAATGATCCCATAGCCCTCCACCCCAGGATCTGCCCAGGTAGCCTGTGGCACAGCCAGATCGATTAATAACTTTGGCACCTGGATGAGAGGCCCTGGCAGGTTTCTCCCATTCTCTATTTCGCTTCCCAGTGCCTGTGAATAAATTAATCCCCTAATACATAATTAACTCGGAGTTGAAAGGTGAAGTCAAACTTAACCAATTTACTGTTCTGGAGCTGGTTTAGTTCGGATCATGTGATTTTAATTCTTTCCGTATGACCAGGTGACGCGGAAGGAGGCAGGGGGAGAGGAAAATGCACAGATTAATTTCATTCCTTAACCTCCCTAATGTGCCTGCTTGCTTGCATCGTGTTGCAGACAGCAGATCATCACATGATTTATGGGACTGACCGCTGCCTGCATCTCTCAGGCTAATGACACACACGCTGGAGTCATTGATTTGTATGAGTAGCCCCCACTCTTCATTTATCACAATTTAATGTAAGAGTTTGCAAAGCAGAAAAAAAATTCACATGGGAAACATGGACCCATAGGCCCCGCCGCCAACCAGTTATGAATCATTTGCTGCCTTTTAATATATAGACTGTTCTATTCTGGAAAATGCCCCGTAAGGTCATATTCTTCTCCCGAACATCCCTACAATTAAAGTCCCCAAGAAGCTGTTTTAAGATGCATGGCCCACCAGCACCTTTGTTAGCTCACGCTCTCTTGTAATGCATGCTATCGATTTGCGTCTGAACTCTCTGGAACCCTTCATGAGCCATAACCTGCAAAAGTTTCCGAGGGCAGCACTACGCAAGCTGAGTGTGCGAGACCCAGGAGCGCCAGACATGAGCCAGCCAGGCTGCATGTGGACATGGGGCTTGGCCCCTTCCCCACAGAAGCACTGGGGCCAGCCCAAAGGGACTTATAGCTCTGAGACTCAGGTCAACTCCTCCAAATTAAGGGCATTTGATTCTTGATTATAAAAAGTGACCAAAACTTAAGAACTTGGAAGATTTCAAAAAGGAACTAAAGATGTGATGAATGGCAATACTGGGAGAGCCTGTATTTTTCAAACTGGAGAGAAGATACCCTGAGCTAACACCTTTGGAACACTCAGAGCCTCAGAACAGCCTGGAACACCTTCCTGGTGGGGAGGCGGGGGGAGGGGGACACTGTTAGTCCATACATTGGAAGAAAAATATATCAATTTTGTTTAAAATATACATGGCCCTCTTGCATAATAAAATAGAAGACACTTTTTTTCAAGATGAAACATAAGCCTTCAAAAGAATGCGCTTGTGCAGGAACCTTGACTATTCCCAGAGCTCCTTGACTGTTGGAGGGGTGATCTGTGCGCTAGGATATTTCGAGGGGGAAGTTGGAAAGCGTGGTTCTTGTAAACCGTGGTCACAGACAAAGAGCCCTAAAGAGCAAAGCAGGCCAAGAGGGGACTGGAGCAGGCAGGACTAGGAGCCCACCTGCTGGGGAGAGTATGGCTCAGCTCCGATTGGAGAACTATAGGACCACTGTGGCCCTACTGCCTAATTTTTCAAGGTATGTATAAAATCCTGATTTTTTAAAACATAAAAAAAAACTGTATTTTTAAACCAGAATATGGAAAGAACACACTTTAGCCCAAACCGAATGCTGGGACCAATGAGCCAGTCACATGCTGTAGTGTGGCTCTGCTCATCACGCGCATGTGAATGCATGGTCCACCAAGACCCATCCTTTCCCTCAGGAAGTACCTCTCATACCACAGCCAGGAGGGGGCTTCTTGCAAACTGTAGAGATCTTTGGAAAGCAGTATTATTACCCCCAGCAGCAATAGCAGTGTTATTACCCCCAGCAGGGTGTGGTGGCTTGCACCTGTAATCCCAGCACTTTCAGAGGCCGAGGGGGGAGAATCACTTGAGGTCAGGAGTTCGAGACCAGCCTAGCCAACATGGTGAAACCCCATCTTTACTAAAAATACAAAAATTAGCCTGGAGTGGTGATGTGTGCGTGTAATCCCAGCTATTCTGGAGGCTGAGGCAAGAGAATGACTTGAACCCAAGAGGCAGAGCTTGCAGTGAACCTAGATCGTGCCACTGCACTCCAGCCTGGGTGACAGAATGAGACTCTGTCTCAAAGCAAAAACAAAAATACAAAAACAAACAAACAAACAAACAAACAAACAAAAAAGAGCATTTTGGGGATCCCAGCATAGATTAGAGGTCAGGTTCAATCCCAAGGTTGAGAACTCCAACTTAGAAGCTCTGGGATGGAGTAAGGAGAAAATAGTTGTCTATTCACCATATTTGCTGTACACCATAGTGCCTATGCTCAACAATATTGTCTGTACCTCCCACAGAGGGCCAGGGAAGCCCTGGACACCCAGATGTGCTCAGCGAACAGCTGTGAATTGACTCATTGATTCATCGTAAACCATCATAAAAGGCCATGGGGGGAAGCCAGCCTTCTAAAAGTTCTGTTCGCTCGTTAGAAGCTAGTGACTGTGATGGCACTTTTTCCTTTAACTGATTAATGTACATCCACTGCTCTGGACTGACAGCCTCATGAGGACAGGGTCTCTTCCCAGTCCCAATATATAGCAGGGGCTCAGTAAATGCTGAAGCATGAATATCACTGCTTTTAAAGAGGATTTCTTCCTTCTGCTGGGTCTTGTGTGGACTCTGAGTTGCAGGTGCTCCTGCCCTGATAGCCAGGCCCTGGTGCCTGGCAGATTGTCGGGCATGTGAAATGCATCCATGATCACAGCAAAGCTCTGGACAGCTTAAATCACTGCAAAGAATTGAGACCTTGGTTGTGTGTCCTGATTGTGTTATTATCACTGTCAAGTCACATTGTGAGCTCATTGAACCTGCACAAAATCAGCAAAATGCAGTTGTAGAGGGAGAAAAGCAGAGAGAAAATTTCTCATCCCACCCTTCCTTCTCTGATGGCATCTCTTTGCTAAACTGTGCGCCCTTCATCTGGTCCTTGGTGGTTTGTCCATGCAAGTCACCTGCAAGGAGGTTTCAGTCCTGCCCACAAGCTCCATCAACCTTGGCATTCTGAACTCGTGGGTGTGGAGGGGCCAATCTGTGGGCCCTGCCTCATCCTGGGCTTCCACCTGACCTGAAACCTATGTGCATGGACACATAACCCAGCCAGTGTAACTCAGAGTCTGGCCCAGGCAATGGGGCCCTGTCTCCTTTCACTTTCCTTCTACAGCCATTGGTGGATTCCACAAAATCAGTTGGGGCTGTGCTGCCTCTTTGCACTTGGCCTGGAAACAGACCTCTCACACTTCTGGTTTCCCTTCCTTCACTCTTTCTGGCTTTAACTCAGACTAGTTTCCAAGCTGGCAGAGCACACTCCTGACCCTTTGTCATCTCTCTCTCTCCTGAATCTGTCCTCTGAGACTTGTCCCTGCCTTATGGCCTAGGCTTCTGGAAATCTACAGTCAGAAAAGACTCCTTTCTCTGCCAGCTTTCTGCTGCTATGTTCTGCCCAGGGCCTAAGAGACAGAAACAAAATGAACTGAGGCATAAATGGAAGAGAGAAAGAGAAGGGAAGATTGGTTAATATTTTAGAATATTGTCCCACTGCTCTTCTAAGCTAAAATGTATTATCTCACTAAGTTTCATCTTTACTCTCATTTTATAGATTAGGAAACCGAGGGTTGGTGGGGCCAAGTGACTTCCACAGGGTTACGATTAGTGAATTAGGGGCCATGATTTACACTCAGGTGTGTCTAAACACAGAGCTTACGTCACAAGTGCATTAGCCTATCCATCCCTCCAGAAGAAAGCTAGCAGCTCAGGAGAAGTGGCAGCCAAGTGGGACAGGAAGTAGGAAAATAAGGTAGCCCTGGAGCCCCTAATCTCCAGCAGACATCCTACCTGGGGTCTGTGGACAAAACCACTCCCCACTTAAGCTTAACACTTGAAGTTTGCAGAAGCAACTTTTCTTAGTAACCTAGTGTTTGTGATTTTGGGAGCTCACATAAAGTATGACTGATTTTTATTTTAATTTCCATCTTGGAAAAGGATCAGTTATGTCTGCTGGTGCTGACACAGATGGGCATCCTTGGTTTGCTGTTGTGGTTCATTTTGGCATCTGCTATTGTTTCGTGCTGTCACAGAGGGCCAGACTATGAGTGGCAAGCAATGAGTATGCTCAGAGCTGGGAAACTGTTCACTTTTAGCTTTCCATTCCTGACAACCTTTTTCTGGTGTTTAGCCTACAAGGAAGACTGTATCCCCTTGCTTCACATGTGCTAGCTATGGTGTGGCATGCCTATCACACCTTATTTTACTTATTTCTCACATCACACTTATTATTTGACAAACAACTTTACCATGACACTTAGGAACAGATATGTAAAGTGATTTGCCTAAGATTACATAGTGAGTAAGTAAGAAAGCCAGGATTTGATCCTGTTGTCTATGATTACAGGCCATTTTCTTAGTTGGGAATGTCACATTAAAAGTTAATAATGTAAGTAATTAAACATATAAGAACAATAGCAAGAAGTAAGGAAAGAAATGCTAGTATAGTGTTCTAAGATTTTTAAAAAGTATGTTAAGTGGCATGATATTATTTGAAAGTAAATTGATAAATTAAAAAATGTGTGTTGTAAACTTTAGAAAATTAAAATGGTAGAAATAAAATGTAGTTCTAAAAACATAACTAATCCAAAAGAAGATAGAAATAAAAGAACAAATGGGAAAATTAGAAAACAAACAGCAAGGTGACAAATTTAATCATATTAAACATTACACTAAATGTAAATGTTCTAAATATTTTGATTAAAAAAAGAATGCTAGCTTGTAATCATGGACCAGAGGAGACTGAGGAGACACAATAACTAAACACAAATGTGGACTCTTGAATAGAATCCTGGAACATAAAAGAAGATGAGTAGAAAACCTGGGGAAATCCAAATAAAGAATATGCTTTAGTTCATAATAATGCATCAGTATTAATTTCTTAATGTTTACAAATGTGCCATAGTTGTTTAAAATGTTGACATTAGGGAGAGATGGATGGAAGTTATGCAGGAAATCTCAGTACTATCTTTGCAGTCTTCTGTAAATTGTAAATTCAAAATTATTCAAAAAATTTTAAGTAAAAAGATGAAAAAATCTATACCATATAAACACTAATCAAAAGTAAGCTGGGGGTAGCTATATTAGTATCAGAGATACATATTTTTAAAAAAGGAAATTTAGGAAATTTTCCAGTGATAAAGAAGTATGTTTCATAATGATAAAGGGATCAATTTATCAAGAAGTTACAACACACCTAAATGTTAGATGCATATACGCTTAATAAAGTTTTAAATTACATTAAAACAAAGACTGAAAGAACTGAAAAGAGAAATGGAAAAATCAGCAATCATTGTTTGAGATCACCACATTCATCTCTCAGTAACTGAGAGAATATACAGACAAAAAGCAACAAAGAGGCAGAAGATTTGAATACCACAAACACAGTGGTGTGCTAGAACCACTTTGCACTGGTTAGTGAAAGCAATTTGTATGTTTCTCTTCCCAGTTCCACGTTTGGAGACAGCACATTGGTAGCTTAAAATCAGCCATGATAAGAGTGCATACACCACAGAAGGTATCAAATACTACATATCAGGACTTTTTCTCTCCAGATATTCAGTTACCAAAACTGAGTGATATTTACAGACATTTAGAGAAAATCCTAAAACAGTAGAAAGCAAATTTTTTTCAAGTCTGTATGGGTAATTCACTAAGGTAGCTCATATTCTAGATTATAAAACAAGTTTAAATAAACCTTAAAAACATTTTTAAAAATGAGAATTATATTCTCTGATCATAGTGGAAATAACCTAGAAATCAGTAATAGAGAGGTATCTGAAAAATCCACAAACATTTGAAAATTAAAAACGTACTTCTAAAAATCCATGAGTGAAAAAAGAAATAACAGGAAAAATAAAACAACATTATGGCCTGGAAATAATAAGAACTGAATTTAAAAAAATTGAAATGAGTGGATTACAGCTAAAGTGATAATTAAGCTAATTTGTTATATTTATAGTTATTATTAGAACAGAAAAAACTCAATTGAATTTTACTTGAAGAAATTAGAAAAAGAAGAGCAACTGAAACCCAAAGTGAGCAGAAAGAAAGAACATAATAAAGATTGGACATTAGTAAAATAGAAAACAGATAATTGAGTAAATCTATGAAAACAAAATTTGATTCTTCAAAGTATGAATAAATTAAGAAACTTTTAGAAAGACTATTCAATAAAAAAGAAGGGGAAAAAGGAACATAGTAATTACCAATATTAGGAGTTAAAGAAGAGACATCACTACATATCCCACAGATATTTAAAGGATAATAAGGAGATATGAGAAACAACTTTGTGTTAGCAAATTCAATAACTTGTAGAAAATTGTCAAATTTCTTGAGAGATACAAATTATCAAAGAACACTTAAGGAGTAAATAACCTGAATAGCCTTTTATCTACTAAAGAAATTAAATTAATCATTTGAAAAAGAAAAACTCAGGCCTAGTTTACTTGAATGATGAATTGCTACTATCCATTTACAGAATAAACAGTGTCATTTCTACACAGACATTCCAGAAATTACACAGAATAAATATATCCTCAATCATTTTATATAGCCAGTATTAACTTGATATTAAAAGAACACAAAGACATTACTATAAAACAGAACCACACATTAACATGCCTTATGAATATTCATCCACAAACTCTTAACAAATTTTAACAAATAAAGTAGAGAAAAATACAAATATAATAATATGACTAAATAGGCTTACCCAAGGAACGGCAGACTAGTTTAACATTCAAAAGTCCCCTTATTAGTAAACTAAAAAACATATTTACAATTGATTCTTCTGTAAGACTTGTTTTGAAATGTGAATTTGTTTCAATGTAATTGACATGTTAAGAAAAATCTGAGTGTAGTGTTTGCTTATGCACAATTTTGCTAGCAAGAAAAACTGCATGAATGCAAAAAACTGCACCCAGCTGAAATCAGCTATGTAGTAATATGTGGAAAACGGTGGTACCATTTTTATTCGGTTCTCATATTTTCTTGTGTGTCACTGATAAAGCTTTTCAGTGTGGTGTCTGTCACCCCAATTTTTCCATAAGCCTTGAGGTTTCTCTTGCAAGATTTTAAATAGCACAGCAGAAACTAATTGCAATCATATATACTAAAAAAGCACTGGACAAAATTGAGCAGCAATTCATGAATAAAAACTATTAGCAAACTAAGAATATAGGGAACTTCTTCAACTAGATTAAGGGTATCTATGGAAAAACCTACAGCTAAGTTCATATTTAATGATGAAAGATTAAATGCTTCCCCTAAGAATGGAAAAAATGGTAGCATTGATAAACCATTGCATGGTATATCCATACGGTGGAATACTACTCTGCAATACAAAGAAAAACACACAGCAAATCAAACACACTACAAAATCAAACTAATCAAAATCAAACTAATCAAACACACAACAAAATGTCTAACTCTCAAAGCATCATGCCAAGTAAAGGAAGCCAAACCTAGGAAAGAAGCCAGTACATATTATATAATTCCACTTAGACGAAATTCTAAAAAAAGAAAAACTATAGTAGCTGAAAGATCAGTACTCACTAGGAGCTGCAGGAGATTGAAAGCAAGGGAATGGGGCATGAAAAAGCTTTTTGGAGTGATGCATTCTAAATCCTGACTATGGCGGGGGTTCTGAGATAGGAGGTGGGACTTGATTCCAGAGGTGGGGCTTGAATACCAGACCAAATTGAGAACTAGCTAAAACAGAGGTGGGATGGAAAGTAGTTTTCCTTGAGACATGCCTTCCAGTGTGCCATGGCAACACTCCATAGCAACAGCCTGCCCCTTTCCCTGGCAATGACCCAATGACCTGGAAGTTACCACCCTGGTCCTAGAAATTTCTGCATAATCTGCCCTTTAGTAGAAGTGGGTATAAATGTGTCTGCAGAGGTGCCTCTGAGCTGCTCCTCCAGGCGCACAGCCTGTGGGTGGCCCTGCTCTGCAAGCAGCAGTCCCTCTGTTGCTGCTGTGCATGGCCACTTCAATAGAAGCTGCTGTGTAACACCACTGGCTCCCCCTTGAATTCTTTCTTGGGCAAAACCAAGAAACTTCCCAGCCTAAGCCCTAGTTTTGGAGGTCTCCTGCCCTGCATCATTTCCACAAAGGTACACATTTTCCAAAACTTAACAAATAATTGGTGCACATAAAACAGATTCCCTATATTGTATGTAAATTATACTTCAATAGAAATAACTTTTAAACATGGATGATAGGTGTTAGGGAAGCCTTGGGACAAGAAAGTGGACTTGGGCCAAAGACCTCCTGGAACATCTGTCTAAACAGATGTTTTCTGTGAAGGGTAATGAGGATCCTCTTTAAGGAAAGCTGTCTGGACGGAGAGGTCGGGTCATAGATGGCTTCAGGCAGTGAAATGAGTGCTGGGTTTTTCCAGATGAGCTGGGTTTAACCCTGGCTCCTCTCTTAGAAAAGACACGAGGGTTGGCAAACTCCTTGTCTTACCTGAGCCTTGTGTTTTGTGTCCCAGCCTGTATTGTGGGTATTGAGCCCACCCTGCTCTGCTCACAGACAGCTGTGCTCATCGTGTAAGTTGAGATGGGTTGAAAAAGCTCTACAAACTTCAGAATTCTGTGCACGCGTGAAAGGAGACACGGGGAAGCTAGGTTCGAAAATGGCAGGATGAGTTTTAGGTTCTAAAATAGTGTGAGTGTGCATAATTTTAAAATCTCAGTTTGCATTGGGCAAGAAGGGAAAAGAGAGGCTCCTTTCTTCCCACTGGGTATTTTGACCACTTATCTTGAGGCTTCAGTGAGTTTGTTTAGATTTAAAGATATGTTGCCTGCGCCCCTCCAGATCAAAGAGAACAAAGCTCGTACGTATGGAGGCCCTTATGGGCCAAACTAGATAATGTCATTATCCTATAAACAGGTGATAACGGCAGAGCCAGGCTCATCTCAAACTAATCCAGTTCTAATCCCTTCAAGGGTCTGGAAAGACGTCAGAGAATAAAAGGCCACTGCCACTTAGCAAGCTGTGTCTTGTGAGTGGATTTGTCACCCTTCAGGCCCGAGCATCTGTCTGGTTGTCCAGACATGACAGGCGTGGTGGGCTGTGGGTGAGGGTGGGAGGCACTCTCTTTTCACATGGCTGAGACTGGAGAAGTCCTGTGCTCCCTCCCCCTCCTACGTACCGGGATTCCAAGAAAGATAACTGCTAGTAGCCCCTTAACCACAATGACTACAGCAATAAAAATTACTCCCAAATACTGAGCCTGCATCTTGGTCTTGTGTACTCATTTTTGTATTAGAAATGATTAATTAGAGGCTGAAAGACATGAAGCAGTGTCCAGGATTACAGCGCCAGATCCAGCCCAGGGAGTCTGATCCTGGGGCTTCTGCAACCACTGTCTCAGGAAGCGGAGACCTCCCCTGCCCGCTTCCCTGTTCCAGGCTCCTGCAGGCCATGGGGCACTGGGCAGGCTCATTTCTCTGAGCTTCAGTTCCTTGACCCTAAATGACGATAAATAGGGTGGGAGGAGATTGCGTGGGATAATGGATGTCGAGCACCTCGGAAAGTATGTGGCCCTTACTAAATCACTCAAACACATCAGATTCCATTTTCTTTGCTAAATACATTTAGCAAACAATTCTCTAGCCCCGGGGACAGACAATGAGGCTGGGTCTCTGAAGACGTTTAGGCAAAGATCACGAAGTGGAGCTGCCCTCCTTGCTGGGAGACATGGCCAAGGCCGCTGCTCATGGAGCTTGTGGAAATGACACTGGGTGTCCATCCCGAGGTGGAGAGTTCCTCGCTCTGCCCCGACTGGGATCTCCGTGTGGACAAGGCCTAGCCATTGACGGGGATGGAAGTCCCGTCTGTATTTCCGTTGACTGTCTACATCATGGAGGCTGGCAGGCCTCGGAAGCCTGGGAAAAAGAGGAGCCTGCTCTCACCTCCGGCTTGCAGGTCCCGGAATGACACCCTTCAGACTGCAGTCAGTCCTCAACGCCGGCGATTATGAAGGAATCTTCCTGGTGGGCTCCGCAGCGGCAGCTCAGGAGAGCTCCTGGGATAAAAGGGAAGCGTGCTTTATCCTCTGTTGACAGTTTCATCCGCAGTGCTCAGAAGACAGATGGAGTGACCAGGGCTCTGGGTGGATGCTGTGGTCTGGTGGGGAGGGGGGGCAGCAGGTCCTCCCACCCCAGCCCACAGCCTCTGGCCACAGCCCGGCCCCCCCACTTGGTTCCACCCCACTAACCACCAATTCCACGGTCTGCAGTTATGTTCAGTAACTACAAGATGAACACCATCTCAATTAACAGAGTACCTTTAGGGCGTCTTTCCGCCAACTGTTCCCGCACGATTGTCCACACTGTCATCAGGGCCTAATCAACTAATGATGGCTGAAAATGAGGGAGGCCAATCCCAATAAATTCGAAGGAAAGTCATTTTTCTCTTTTAATGCCCCTCTCCCTCCTTCTTCCTTCTTCCCACGGCAGAATGCAGTAAATTAATGTCACGGTGGTTATTACAGGACCGCTGCTATGGCAAGTATTCAAGCGACGATCCTGGAATATTTTACCTCAGCATTTATTTGTCCATAAAATAAAACAGGATTTATGGCATGACTCTCCAGTTTGAGGGTTGCATGGACAGCAGCTGGGGCACATCCTTATCTCCTCCACAGGTAAAGATATAAGAGCGGAGGAAGGAGTCTGCCAGTGCCTGAGGCTGAGAAGGGTGTGTCCCCCGTGGGGGACCCACTGGCTGCTCCAGCCAGAAAAGGCTTTAGTTCTAAGGCCATTGTGGCTTTGAGATGGAGGATTTGGGTGCATGAGAAGGGAGCCAGATTGTTTTAGACAAACAGCCTGGTTCCCTACTTTTGACACACCCTGATATTCTTCCTACAGGCACCCAGAAAGACAGGGCTACGACTCCAAGCGTGCCCATCAGGTACTTGCCTCCTGGTGGTCCCCAGGACACTGCGATTGTTTCTGTTGTCCCCTGCAGTCTGTTTACGGGAACTGAGCGCTGACGAAAGCTGCAGCATTGGGGTGGGGGGAAAGCAAGGTTCTGCAGAACAAATTACTGAAGTACAGTTCATTAAAACACGTCTGCTTGCACAAAAGTCTTCCTGGGAAGGAAGACAGACTCCACCTTGGAGGATACACTGTGAAATTATAATTCATTGATTCGGAAGCCAATCATTTCGTATTTTGACTGCTGGCTTAGGAATATTCATATTTTCCACCGCATTTAAATTTCCCTGTGCCATTAAAATCTCCGAGCTCTATAATTAGGCCTCTCCTGATAGATATGGATGAGGTCTCTGTTCCGGGGAGAGCGAGCAGGAGCCTCTGGGAAGCAGGGCTTTGCAGAGTGGGCTTCCCCTCTAGGCACTGCACTCATCCTCTCTCCTCCCCAGTGGGAACCCTTCCAGGCTACCCACCCTCTGCAGGGACCCTGACCGGGGATCTCCGCAAACAGCCTGCACCCAATGCGGGCTGCTCTATCCCCTCCTAAGCTGGGGGGTTGTGGGGCGGGGGGGCACACAGTCGCTGCAGTGTTTACTCGCTTAAACCTAATTTGCATTCCAAAAGCTGTATTCTCAACTCAGATGATATTTATGAAATAAAATCCTGCTGCTTGTGCAACCAAAACAGATGTGGCTTGCTACACCGCGACGTGTATACAAAACTGTGCTCCTGCTCAAAACTAAATAAGTAAATAAAGAGGCGTCATCGCCAGAGGTCAATATTGTTTTGCAAAATGAAATATAGCACCGAAGCCATTTCTGCCCTGTGCTTGCCAACATGGCCCTGGACCTGGAGTTTTGGAGCCGACCTGTTCGTGTCCCAGACACTGACGCCTGTGACCAGATGCACTGTGCGCGTCTCCAAAGTCTCCAAGGTCACTGTCCTGGCTGCCATTTGTACATCAGTCAGGTTTCTGCCGAAATGGACCAAATATTGGGTAATGAAGATGGAAAACCAATACAGAATGGGGGAAAATAAAGAATTGCTTAGAATGAATTCTGCACGTAATGACTTGCGTTTTTGCTAACTACTGTATAAACAACACTTTTAACAAGGCAAATTGGAATCTTGAAGACAATTCTGCTTAGGGATATAGCTTCAATTTATTATACGAGGATAACTACAAACTTTGTTTCTGCTGCGTTGCAGTCAATTTCCACGGTGCGCACATTTTGAATGTGTGATTAATCATATGAGTGCCCCGGTTGCCAATAAATACCAAAAACTCTAAAACTCTTAACAACTTGCTCATTTTTTGTGGTCATTCCAAACAGCTAAACAGCCTGAGCCTGTCAATGTGCCCCAGGATCAATGCTCTGGGGTCTCTGCAGAAGACTGATTTTGCTCTCAGGGGATTTCATTTTGCTTATCAACAAAAATACTTGGCTCCCTAAATAATCGTATCCTGGGCCTGGCTTCAGCGTAGTGTCCTACCTATGGCCGCCACCATTTCCTGAGCTGAGAGCCAGTGAACCATAAAGGGCTTAGTGTATGCTAGAATCTCACCACTTCTTGACCAAAAATAGGACACTTTTGGTCAACTTCGGCCACTCCAAAAAAAAAAAAAAGGAACAAATAAAAAGAAGGAGAAAAAATCAATAAGTCAAAATCGCTTAGATAATTTGAATAATAATGCATCAGTTTAAAACTAAGAAATCAGAGAAGAGACGCAACAAATACTGCCCTAACTTAAGCCTCTATCATATTAATTTTATCACTGCTGGGTGTCTATTTTCTGTTTCTAGGTTTTGATCAATCTTCGTTTCTTTTTCTTTTCCTTTTTGAGATGAAGTCACCCAGGCTGGAGCGCAGTGGCATGATCTCGGCTCACTGCAACCTCCGCCTCCCGGGTTCAAGCGATTCTCCTGCCTCAGCCTCCAGAGTAGCTGAGACTACAGGCACATGCCACCAGGCCTGGCTATTTTTTTTTTTTTAATTCCTAGCAGAGATGGGGTTTCACTGTGTAAGGCAGGATGGTCTCGATCTCCTGACCTTGTGATCTGCCTGCCTCAGCCTCCCAAAGTGCTGGGATTACAGGTGTGAGTCACGGCGCCCTGCCAGTCTTTGTTTCTTATGCATGGTTTCTGGTGAACAGCTCAAAAGTAGTATTCAGCATGCCTAGAACTACTATTGGTTAATTACAGTATATATATATATAATATATATATTATATATGTTATATAATATATATATAACATATATATTATATATAACATATATAATATATATGTTATATATAACATATATAATATATATGTTATATATAACATATATATTATATATATGACATATATATG
>CAUYLG010056106.1:0-19346 GCA_963573385.1 Cacajao melanocephalus | reverse complement strand
CGCCACACTGTCTTCCACAATGGTTGAACTAATTTACACTCCCACCAACAGTGTAAAAGTGTTCCTATTTCTCCACATCCTCTCCAGCATCTGTTGTCTCCAGATTTTTTAATGATAGCCGTTCTAACTGGCATGAGATGGTATCTCAATGTAGTTTTGATTTGCATTTCTCTAATGACCAGTGATGATGAGCATTTTTTTTTCATGTTTGTTGGCCTCATATATGTCTTCTTTTGAAAGGTGTCTGTTCATATCCTTTAATTCAGTCCATTTAATACCCCAAATCAACTCTCATTGTGTTTGTTGATTTGTTTCTCATTCAAGTTATGAATGCTCTGGTTCTAAGTAACATAAATGTTTCCTTTTAATTGTAGTATGGACATTTGAGATGTTACATTAGGGGACTCTGGATCTTATTTAAATGTCCTATTTTAGCAGGCAATTATCCTGTTCAAGTTTAGACTAAAGGTCTTTGCTCACCTTTGTGAGCTGTTATTCCAGTGGCACTTTCTTTTTCAGAGCCCTTGAGGTGATATTTGGATCTACTCAAAGTCCACGGAAAATATGGATGGAATCCTACATTGTAGTTTGGTTTTCCACCTTTTGGCATGTTAAATCTGGTCAGTTTCACTTTTTTGTTTTTTTCAAATGTTTGTCCAGAACTTCTGATGCTGGTTATTTGATAATAATGTCTGGGATTTGCTTCAAAATAAAAGGATGTCCATGATATAAGAAATATAATTGACCAGGAACTGAAAATTGTTGAGGATGAAAAATAAATATGTTGATGTCTATAATAGTATCCCATTTCGTATATGTTTGTCATTTCAATATGAAAATGTTAAAAAGGTAATGATATTGAAATTCTGGTTTAATAGTTAAATAGGTTACCTATTAAGATTTTTTAAATTATTGATTCTCTTAAAATTAGTTTTCTAGATTTAAAATTTCCTTTTGATAACAAAAATAACAATTAATTTCTAACATTTTACAAAACATAATTGTTTAAAATCCTCACAGATACTTGGTAACATTTGCATAGAAACTTTAACTAGAAAAAATATGAGTTTGAATAAAAGACTTGTCATAAAGAATTTGAGCATATAATCCTATTTATATGCAGTAGATTGTCATATATTTCAAATATTTGCTAGCATTACTGTTCCAAATATAAGCCACATATAGGTAAAATGTACTTTTCACCAATGGTAAATAAGGCACATCTATTTGTTCTGTCACATTAAGGAATTAATATGTTCTTATTAATAATGTAATAATAAAATTCATGATATTTGCATATGGTAGACCAATAGCAAAAATTTCCCACATGTTCCTCTATCCATATCTTTTGTAATTTGACTTTGCAGTTTTCCTTGTCAAGGGATACAGTCTATTTCCCCAAGCCTTGTATATCAACTGGCCTTGTGACTTATTTGAGGAAAGGAATGCAGTAGAAGGAACTTGGGTAAATTCTAAACCTAGGACTGAACAGTCTTTCCCTGTTTCCTCTATCTTGAAATTCTGACACCCTGAGGACAAGCCCAGGCTAGCCTGCTGGAGGATTATTGATTATATAAAGGAAACTCCATATAGCAGAGCCAACATCCTGCAAGCTTCTATGGAAGCAAATGCCTAGCTGAACCACAGCTGACAACAGTCATGAATAAGCCAAAAGGATCACCTGCTAAGTCCATTTTAAAATCATGAGCTACAGAATAGTGAGTTGAATAAATTGTTAATTTTAGCTATTGAGTGTAGAAGTAGTTGTTATGCAATGATGTTTAACTGATAAAATATCCAAATATTATACAGGCTTAAGAATTTCTCTAAAATTTACTTCTTATATTTGATTACTTAAAGCCATGAATGTTAATAAAACCTTTAATACTAACACAAGTAATTAAGCTTATATTTTGAAATCTTAACTATATCTTGGTGAGCCTCTACAAAATAAAAAAATATATAAAATTACCACCAAAATCAAAGAAGAAAGAAGAAAAAGAAAGAGGTAGAAAAAGAGAAAAAAATTACTAATTTATTTTGACTGCTCAATTAAATTACCACAAATTTAGCAGCTTAAAACCACACAGTCACGCCCGCCTAACAGCAAGATATTAGCAAGGCTATGTTCCTTACTGGAGTTTCCAGGGAAGAATCCACTTACAAGATCATGTAGTTTGTTTGCATAATTTAGTTTTATTCACTGTTAAGTCTGAGGTGCCTGTTACCTTGCCAGCTGCCAGCCAGGGATTGTTCTCAACTTCCACAGGCCACCCATATTCCTTGGAACATGGAACCCTTCATCTTCAAAGTCAGCAACGGTGTATAGTGTTCTTCCTTTACTTCATCTCTCCTGACTTCCTGTATTAACTCTCACTCTTTAACCAGAAGCGTTCTCCACTTTTAAGGACGCTTGTGATTACATTAGGCTAGCTGAAATATTCTAAGGTAATACCCTATCTCAAACTTCTTAACTTAATCACTTTGTGAAGTCTTTTTTTTTTTTTTGCCATTTAAGGGAACATATTAGCAAATTCCAGGACTACAAGTATGTGTAGTATACATTCAAATACATCTTGAGGGCAGGCATTATTTTGCTTACCACAGAACCTAAATTAATATTTATTAAGCATCAACTTTGTACAGGGCATTGTACCAAATGTTTTTCACCCATTATCTCTTATACCGTTTACAACAAACTTATGAAGTATATATATTATTATCTGCACTTCTAAAAGGGAGGAAAATTAAATTTATTAAAGTAAGCAATTTGTCTAAGTTCACAAAGTTACTATCAAGTCAGGGTTTAGGTTAGTTAAGTTTCTGCGGATTTGAAACTATACGAGACTTTCAAAAAAGCAAAAAGAACAAATATTAATTAATAGATAAAATGAACAAAAGGAAGATAAAATGAAGAGGCAAAAATAAAGGAGAGAGAAAATTGATAAGAAAATAAAGTGGGTAAATATGTTTGGGCATTTATATAGTCTGCAACCAGGATAATTCTGATAGGTGAGAGCTAGAAAAGCCTGATTAGGGAAGATGAATCCCCTTCAGAGCAATATTTATGCACAATACTTTCTTCATTGCAGTGATATTTGTTTTTTCCTGCAAATATATTTTTTCTTACTATTTTTATTTTTCGAGCCAAGCCTCTGATTTTGAAAGAAGTGTTTTCTTCAGCAACAAAGGTGATAGAGGAGTGATTTCCTCACTTTTTCAACAAATTTTATAATGTCACGCTGTTATGAAGCACAAGTTAAAAAGCCTAAAGACACAATGTTGCATTTCTTTTAAAATAATTAAAAATATATTAAATTTTTTTTACGGCAGATTTTGTTTGAATGTATTGTCTTGGTTAGATAACCATACATCACTAAAGCTGAACAGTACTTTTAAGAAGCAATTCCTATTTAGAAGTAGAAATTGAAAGTTGTGGATTCATCTGATGAGCTTAAGCAGCAAAAATAGACCCAAGAATATGAGCTGATTTGCTGTAAGGGGCATGACTAACCCAGGGTCCATCTGCAGGGCTTTTACTCGTGCTCAATATACTAGTCAGGCCTTCATTGCTGCTTTCCCCAATGCTTGGACTCTTGAGGGCTTGCCAGGAATCTGTCATTGTGATTGGACAATAATCTTCTTTTGATTCAATTTTCCATCCCTTTTTGTCAACTGTGCTGACACCACAGCAGCCTCCACGAGAGAGAGAAATTAGCCAGTCACATTGACATATGCCAGCATTAATTGGGATGCCAAAAGCAACACTAACTGCAGTAATAACTGAGGATGCAATCACTGACATAGTCATTCCTCCTGTGGTAACCAAATTTCTCTCATTTAGAGGTCTGCTTTCCTTCATCCATGCAGCGAATCTTCCTGTCAACATAAACAGGAATGCCGATGACCATTGCAAGAATAGCAATGGTAGGAATGAAAGAAATCCCCACTGAAGATCCAATTAATGTGCACATAAGCCAAGTAATTTTCTTCTTATAGCTTCTGGCCCCAGAATCTGAAGCCAGAAGGTTTTTGAAAATATGATAGAAATCTTTATTAAAATGTTTCCTTCAGTAATGTTGCCACATACACAATATGCACACATACATGTGTACACTCTTTGACATACCTCAAAGATTGCTACCATTAGTTTAACCAATAAATTAAAACTAAAAAAAAAAAATTGGGAGAGGGAGAAAGGAGAGGGAATCAAGGCAGAATTTTAATGTTTTACCTAGTAAGAAATTGCAAACACCTCAGAATTTCTCTGAGGAAAACCTATAACCAGAGAATCTTTGAAATAAAATACATAATATTTCACTCACTTCTCCAAAAAAAAAAAAAAAGATTCCAAAAGATGTAGTCAGAGCAATTTTGCTTCTCAGAACATATATCCAATTTCATAGTCTGGCTTCTGCACCTTCTGTCTTTAAGACAGACTGCCCCTCAGCTGGGGCAGAGAAGTTCTTATGGACATCTGGGCCTAGTGCACCCTTGGGCTCTAGACGTCAAGGGGAAAGCTGCAATATGAGAGTGAGGGAAGTCACAGTCATCTTAAGTGATATCTGGCACATCATCTCACTACATACTATCACTCTCCAGACCACTGTGGATGATCTTGGGCTAGGCTGAGCTGATGCATGAAACTTTGATGACCAGGTAGTCTTTCTGTTCACAGCTTTGGTGTTGGTGAAAAAATCTCCTTCACTGCCTCCATCTCCATCACCACCCCTATATTCTTCATTCTCTGTCGCATGAGCATGAATGTGGGATGAGTCCTCTATACTTATTTCACTCATCAGCTGACAGTATCTTGGTTTGGCATCACTCAGATTTCCATATTGTTACATTCCCTGTTCTGATTATGAAAATTGTCATAGCAGAAGTGCTTGGGTTGTCATTGATTCCAAGATTGGTTGTGCATTTGAAAAAAATTTAATTTTGGATATTGGTTTGGACTTCTAACCTGCTGCATTTTCCCTTAATACTGTAAAGGATGTCACCACTCAGTATGATCCATGACAAAGCTGTGAAGATGGTTGTACAATGAAAAAGAATGATATTATATTATGATAAAGGAATCAACTCATCAAAATAATACAGCAATTGTAAATATATATGCACTCCAAGTTTAGAACACCTAAATATATACAGCAAATATTAATAAACACAAAGAGAGAGACTATAATACAGTCATAACAGAATATATCAATACCCCATTTTCAACAAGGTACAGATCACAGACAGAAATCAGTAAGTAATCATGATTAAGTAATGATCAATAAGTAATGATGATTAATTACTTATTAAGAAATCAATAAGTAATGATAACAATGGACTTGAACCATACTTTAGGTCAAATGAACTAAAAGACCTTATATCCAATAGCAGCAGAATACACATTTTGCTAAAGCACACATGGAACATTCTTCGGGATAGGTCATATGTGAGGCCTCAAAACAAATCTTAATAGGTTTAAGAAGATTGCAATTATATCAAGTATATCTTCCAATAGCAATGGTATAAAACTAGAAATTAATAACAGGAGAAATATCAGAAATTCCCAAATATGTGGAAATTAAACTGCCTTCTTCTAAGTAACCAATGGATCTAAAGAGAAATTAAAAGAGAAACTAAATAATATATTCAGACAAGTGGAAATGGAAACACAACATACAGAAATATATAGGACTCAGTGAAAAGTAGTTCTAAGCAGGAAGTTTATAATAATAAATGCATACTTCAATAAAAAGATCCCGAATAAACTACCTTGCATTAGACATCAAGAAACTAGAAAAAGAAGACCCAATCAAGTGCAAATTTAGTTAAAGGAAGAAAGCAATATAGCCCAGAGCAGAAATGAATAACATAGAGACTAGAGCCTTAATAGGAAAAATCAATAAAACTGAGTAGGGTTATGAAAAGATTAAAAAAAAACTGACAAACCTTTAAATGGATTAACTAGGAAAAAAGGAAAAAGAATATAAACAAAATTAGAAATTAAATAGATGACATTACAACTGATATACCACAGAAATAAAAAGAGCATAAGACACTACTATGAATAATTACACACTAACATATATGATAATCTAGAAAAAATAGATAAGTAACTAGAAACATAAAACCTACCAAGGCTAAATCATGAAGAAATACAAAATCTGAACATATCTGGAATAAGTAAGGAGATGAATTAGTAATAAAAATTTTCCTAGCGAACAAAAGCACAAGATCTGATGTATTTACTGGTAAATACTACAGAACATTTAAATAAGACTTATTGTTAATCATTCTCAAACTTTTCCAAAAAACTTGAGAAGTAGGAAACACTTCCAAACTTATTTTATGAGGCTGGAATTACTCTATAACCGAAGCCAGACAAGAAGAGAACAAGAAGAAATTAACAAGAAGAGAAACTAAAAAAAAAAAGAAAATTGCAAACCAGCAACTCAGATGCAATAATTCTCAGCTAAACACTGAAGAAGTAAATTCAACAGCACATTAAAAGGATAATACATCACAATGAAGTGAGATTTATTCCTGAAATACAAAGATGTTTCAACAAAAATAAATTAATAAATGTGATGTACCATGTTAACAGAATGAAGGACAAAAAGCATAATCGTCTCAATAGATGCAGAAAAAAAATCAGACAAAACTCAACAACCCTTCATGATAAAAACTCTTAATGGTTTAGGTACAGAAGGAATATACGTCAATAAGGGACATATATAAAAAGCACACAAGCTCACATCAGACTCAATGGTGAAAAATAGCAAGCTTTCTAAGATCAGGAAAAAGACAAGGATTCCCTCCCTTGTGAGAAGTATTCAACATTGTGCTGGTAGTCTTAGAGAGAAAATAACCAAGAGAGAGAAAAAAAAACAAAATTCAAATTGGAAAAGAACAAGTAATATTGTCTCTGTATGCAGATGTTATGATCTTATATCCAAAAAACCCTAGGCACTCACCAAAAAGCTTTTAGAATTAATAAACAAATTAAGCAAAGTTTCAGGAAACAAAATCATCATATAGAAATCAGTAACACTTTTATTCCCTGGAAAAAAATGATATGAAAAAAAAATCAAGAAAGCAATTCCATTTACAATAGCAAACATAATAAAATAAAATACATAAAAATAAATTTAACCAATAAAGTGAAAGCTTTGTACACTGAAAACTATAAAACATTGATGAAAGAAATTAAAGAAGACACAAATAAATGGAAATATATACAATGTTCACAGATTAGAAAAATTAATATTTTGGGATTTGCTCCAGTTTAGGCTTTGGCTTAAGTGAACGTTATACCTAGTTTGATCTTCTGTCAGACCAATCAAACTTTGTGTATATAAGCAATAAGGCTGTTTTGCTTCCTTATCATTTATATGTTCACTGGAGTAGGATTTTAATTTCCTGCAAGAACTTTCTTTTGCATTCTCAACTTGATTGACTGTTTGGCATAAGAGACCTAGCTTTTGACATCCCTTCCTCACTAAGCTTACTTATTTTTAGCTTTTGATTTAAAGGGAGAGATGTGCAAATCTTCCTTTACCTTGAACATTGAGTCATCATTGTAATGTTACTAACTGGCCTAATTTCAATATTGTGGTGTCTCAGGGAATAGGGATGCCTTAGGAGAGGAAGAAACATGGGGGAACAGCCAGTAAATGGAGCAGTCAAAGCATACATTTATAGATTAAGTTTGCCATCCTATATGGGTGTGGTTTGTGGTACCCCAAAACAGTTACATTAGTAACACCAAAGACCACTGATCACAGATCACCATAACAGATAGAGTAATAATTTAGAAGTTTGAAATATTGAGATATTGTACAAAATGTGACAGATAAAAAGTGAGATCATGCTGTTGGAAAAATGGTGCCAATAGACTTACTCAACACAGGGTTGCAGCAAACCTTTAGTTTCTAAAAAGCACAATATATGAAAAGTTCAATAAAGTAAAGCACAATAAAATGAGGTATGTCTGTATTCTAAAAAATAATGCCTAAAAATTCCAGAATTTGGTGAAAGAGATATACCTATATATTCAGTAATCTGAGCAAACCCCAAACAGAAATTCCTGCAAAGACTCATCACACTTAAACACCTGAAAGCTAAAGACAAAGAAAAAGTCTTGAAAGCATCCAAAGAGAAATATTTATTTTCATGATTTGGATTACGTAAAATATTAAGGACACAGATTAGGACAGAAATAGGTGAGAGAAAATTGAAAAACAGGTGAACATAGACAGAGAAGAGAACAGCATTACTAAGATTTCAAAGTCAAACAGTACTTCAGATACTAGAAATTTACAATGGTTCAGGAAAAAACAACAAAAGGAACAAATACTTAGGGAAACCATTAACACATGGTCAAACCAAACCAAAAATACTAAAGATGAATATATTTTAATACATAAGATTAATTACTTTGACCCTAATAGCTCCAGCAATCTTGAACAAGAAGAGCAAAGCTAGAGGTATTATACTTCTTAATTATAAATTACATTACAAAGCTATAGTGAACCAAACAGCATAATTCTGACATATAAAACAGATACGTAGACCAACAGAACATAATAGAAAGACCAGAAACAAACCCACATATATAGTCAATTAATCTTCAATGAAGGTGCCAAAAATACATAATAGAAAAAGGATAGAAGTTTCAGTAAATGGTGCTGAGAAAATGACATCCACATGCAAAACAATGCAATTGAATTCTTATCTTATACCATGTGCAAAAAAAATTAACTCATAATAGATTATAGACTAAACTCTAAGACCTGAAACTAAATATCCTAAAAGAAAACACAGGAGAAAATTTCATGACATTAATTCTGGCAATGATCTTTTGAATATCACACCAAAAGCAAAAGCAACAAAAGCAAAAATAATCAAAGGTAACTATATATGCACAGCAGAGGAAACAACAAAATGAAAAGGCAACCTACAGAATAGAAGAAATATTTACAAATTATATGTCTGATAAGAGGTTTACATTCAAATCATGTAAGAGGCTCTTACGACCAAATAGCAAACAAAAAAACTCCAATTTTTAAAAATGACTATAGAATCTAAATAGACATTTCTCCAAGAAAGACATACAAATTATCAACAGTATATGAATAGATGATCAAAAACCATTCATCATTAGAAAAAATGTAAATCAAAACTATAATGAGACAGCACCACATTCCTATTAGGATGACTATTATCAAAAAGTCAAAAGACAGCAAGTGTTGAAGAGGATGTGAAGAAAAGGGAAACTTTATGTATTGTTGGTGGGATTGTACATTGGTATAGCCATTATGGAAAACGGCATAGAGGTTTCTCCAAAAATTAAAAATAGAACGCTCATATAATCCAGCAATTATGCTTCCGGGTGTTAGGTTTTGAAGGGAAGGTGAGGGTTAAAGAAAGAAACACACACAGAAAGAGGGCGGATCAACAGCAAATGCAGTCTTTACGTTCAGCATAAAACCTACAGAAGTTGGGGACCAGCCTAATGACAGTGTCGTTATGCTGCTTACAGGCTGTGGTAATTTCTAGGCATGGGCAGGACGGGTCTGGGAAGTATGGC
The DNA here is from genome assembly GCA_963573385.1 of Cacajao melanocephalus. NCBI lineage: Eukaryota > Metazoa > Chordata > Mammalia > Primates > Pitheciidae > Cacajao > Cacajao melanocephalus. The sequence continues at coordinate 9,760 of CAUYLG010056106.1, read as the reverse complement.
TTGCTGCCCGGCAGGCTATTGATAAGATGTTCCCATGAGGAGGTGATTCTGGCCCTTGTTCTAGCAGAAAGTGGTGCTCCTTGTACTTTCTCCCAGCAGAATATGATAAGCAGCAGGCTGTTTCTTTATTTGTGCCTTTGTCCACCTTGTGGTCAGCTGGTTAGGCAGGATGTTTCTCATGACCCAAATCCCAGTGAAATATTTCACTTTGACCAAAGTCTGCAATATAACGGGGAGCTTACAAAATGGTGCAGTTTGGGCTAACATTCTTGCCTTTTACTTTACTATAAAAGAAAGTGGGGTATTGTTGGTTTTCTGGCTGTTGCCTGCTGAATAAGGGCACTATAATCAGGGTGGGGTTTTGAAGCAGTGGGTGTTTGACTTCACAGTTGTTTTCCTGGAAGGGCTGACACCAGACTTGGCGGAGGAGAAAGACAGTATCAATTGTTTTTGGATGGCTGCCTGGACAAGGGAGTTCATCTTTTGAGAGATAAAGTGGAATATGAAGGCAAGTATACATGGGACGATTGTTATTATTATGAGGAAGATAATCAGGGGCCCTAAGAAAGGAGCGTTCACTTTAGGAGGGATGACACCTGCCACCAAGAGTCAGTGGCATGAGGTTGGATTTCTGCAGCTGTGTCATGGAATCTGTGGGCGGTGCGGTTAACAATGCCAGACCCACTAACCTAAAAACAACATTCTTCTTGGAGATATACACATGTGCTCCCCCTTCTCAGCAGATAGCAGGTTTAGGGCCCTTTGGTTTTGGAGGGCGACTCCCGCAAGGGAATTTGTCTGCCTTTGGAGGCTTGTAATGGAAGTACGCATGTCCTCTAGGGTATTAGAGAGGACTGCAGAGATTTTTTATATAGGGCAGTTGAGGCTGATATATTTGCTATTCTGGTAGCAAGTGCAGCAGAGATATTTATTCCTGTTTCCAGAGGAATGAGATGTAGAGCCCTCATAGTGCATGTAAGGGAAGATGAGACAGAAGTTACTAAAGGAACCTGGATGGCCTGGTTGTTTGGCAAAACGTTAATGTTTAAAGATTGACAAACCATGGTGCACGTTCCTGACCCACCTGCCAGTAGGCAAGATAAGAGTTTGCGCCACACAGAAAAGACTGGAGGTTGACAAGCAAAAGTTGTAAGTGAAGGTAACAAACCATGAAAAGGTGGGGGGTTGAATCCTGGAAAAAATTTTTGTCCCAACCTTTTTGTTTTTTTCTCGGTTGAATAGCTATTAACAATCGTAGCCACTATGAGAGCCTGATAGGGAATGTTGGCCGGGAAGGAGGTGAAGGCTGTTTGGCCTTGTAGAGAGATAAAAGGGTTTTTGTTAACTAATAGCCATTGCAGTCCTGATAGGGCAGAAGGATGTAGGCTGCAGTTGAAGGAATTGTTTGTGCATTTTTGTCCAGGGAGCATCTGCGAGCTGGATACATGCAGAGCAGCTTCAGGAGACAGGGGAGAGATTGGTAAGGGGTGTTTTATGGAATCCGGCTTGTAACATGTTTAATTTAGAGGCCATGAGGCAAAGGAGGGTGACAGCCCTGTGTGTGATGGTGTAGGTGGATTTGGGGGAAAGTTGTTTAGCTGAGCAAGATTATAAACAGGTTTGGGAATGGATTGGCTGAGTGAGTTTCAGGTTTATTTTTGGACTGGATTTATGCAGTTAGGTTAACAAGAAAGGATGTGAACTGCTGGATTTGTGTAGACAACAAATTTAACAGTTGGAAGAAAGAAGGGAGTGATGGACTTGCAGGCTGGGACAAGTCCATCAGGGAGATTCTGGAGGATAAAGCGGTGTTCTTACATGAGTTTAAATGGGCTTAGGCTGAGAGGCTTTTGAGGAATGGCTTGCAAATGCATCAGGGCCAATAGGAGAAGTGAAGTCCAGGCCATTTTAACCTCTAGACAATCTGGATAGTTGTTGTTTTAAAAGGGCACTGGTCCATTTAACTTTTCCTGAAGATTGGGGTCAATAAGGAATATAGAACACTACTGAATGTTTAGAGCCTTCATCAGCTGTTGATTAACTTGTGATACAAATGTTGGCCCACTTGTTTACTGGATGGAAGGAACGAGTTTAAACTGGGGGATAATATGGGTGACAGAATAGAAGTGACAGCATGTGCCTTTTTGGTGGTGGTAGGAAAAGTTTCTGTCCATCCAGAGAATGTATCTACTATTGCCAGAAGGTATCAGACTCGTTTTACGGGGGGCATGTGTCTGAAGTTGATTTGCCCGTCCTGCCCTGGCAAGTGTCCTTGGGCAAGAAGGTGATTTGAGAGCTTCCTGAAGAGAAGTTTGAGTGCCAAGGGAACATACCTTAGTAATATTTTTGAGATTGACAGCCATGGTGGGAGAGTGTATATAAGTTTTTAAAAGGTGGAGGAGGGGGCAGTAAACCACATGGCAATAGTTGCGCACATATGAAAGTACAGAAGGTTTCGAGGAATTGGGCAAGACAATTTACCACTGAGGTAGAACCATTTTTTCCTGAACAACACCAGCCTAGGCAAATGAGGTTTGTTTCTCCTGGGTATATATAGGGTGTGTGCTGGGAAAAATGGGCAATAAAAATGGTGCTTTGGAGGCTGCCTGCTGGCCTGCGGAATTTGCTGAAACATTTCCCTCGGTTATGGCATTTGTAGGCTTTTGGTGTCCCTTACAATGGATAATGGCAGCCCGTAGTGGTAGTTTAGCTGCCTCCAGCAACTTGTATATGAGTTTGTTATTTCCTATGGAGGTACTTTTTGTAGTTAGAAAACCTCTTTCCTGCCAGATTAAAGCATGAGAGTGTAGGATGTGATATGCATATTTGGAATTGGTGTAAATGTTAAGCCTTTTTCCCTTGCTGGGGTTAGGGCCTTGGTTAGGTCAACTAGCTCTGCCTGTTGTGAGGTCATATGGAGTGGGAGAGCATTGGATTTTATGAGTGAGAGAGCTCAGAGTTGGAGGTGTTTACAGGGAGGAGGGTGGCTGGGTGGAGAGCATTACACCTCCAGAAAGTGATTAGAGGGTTTCCTATGAATAAGGCATGTACCTGCTGTAAGCGGCATGGTGGGAGGGATGGAAGGCATCGATGGCTCATGAGTTCCATTAGGTTATGGGAAGATGTAATAGTAATGTGTTGGTAGAGAGTGAGTTTCTGTGCCTCTGAGGCAAGCAACGTGGCCACACCGAAGATTTTTAAGTGGCGTCGCCAGCCTTGGATGACATAGTTTAGTTGTTTTGAGAAGTATGCAGTGGCTTGTGGGGCATGGCTGTGTGTTTGGCAAAGTAGTCCAAGAGCAAGGTCTGAGTTAGAATGGATATACAGAGTAAGAACTTGGTGAGTTGGGCAGTCCCAGTGCTGAGGCCATAAAAAAAAAGGGCTTTTTAAAATGTTTTTAAAGTGGGAGTTGATGGGGCAAGCTGAATCAAGGGTTTTTGTAATGGGCCTATGTGAGGCCACGCCGAGCAGCTTGGCCAGCATGTCAAAACTGGGAATCCATAGCGGGAAGTATCCCACAAGGCCCAAAGAGGAGACGAGGTGTGTCTTGTGTGGGGAAGGGGCATGTCCCGAATAAGCTCCTTTCGTTGGGTTGGGATGGCCCGAGAATTAGGTGTTAGGACAACTCCAAGGTAAGTCATCTGGGTTTGGGCTACCTGAACTTTTGTGAGTGAGACCTGATATCCTCCACTATGGAGGAAGTTTAAAAGCTGAGTGGTGTGATAGATGAACAGGTTAAGGGAGGGGCTGCAGAGAAGGAGGTTATTGAAGTATTGGAGGAGGGTGCTAGGGGCAAGGGGAAGTTTAGCTAGGTCTTTGGTGAGGGCCTGTCTGAATATGTGGGAGCTATCCTGGAACCCCTGTGGGAGTACAGTCCATGTTAGTTGGGTGGACATGTGAGTATAAGGATTTAACCAAGTGAAGCAGAAAGACTTTGGGATGTCATATTTAAGGGAATAATGAAAATAGCATCCTTTAGTTCCAATACCAAGAAGTGTGTGATAGATGGAGGAATATGTGAGAATAAAGATATGGGTTGGGGACCACCAGATAAACTGGCACCACCACCTGGTTAACAACTGAGAGATCCTGGACCAAGCAGTAGGACCCATCTGTCTTTTGGACAGCCATGATCAGGGTGTTCTGGGGAGAGTTGACAGGCTTGAGAATTTGAGCTTGTAAAAGTTTACAGATAATAGGTTTAAGGACCCTGAAGCTGGCTGGATTAAGGGGATATTGGGACTGATGAAGGAAAATGGAAAGGCTTTAGAGGGTTATTTTGACTGGGATGTGATGTGTGGCTATTGCTGGTTTAGAAACATTTTACACTTCAGGATTAACAGAAGGTAATAGGGCAGATAATGAGGATGAGGGGGAGGAGAGGGAAGCATCTGCGTGGCAGAATAAAATAAAAAAGGTAGAATTGGGTGGTCGTGGTGGCTCACACCTGTAATCCCAGCAATTTGGGAGGCTGAGGTGGGCAGATCACGAGGTCAGGAGATCAAGACCAGTCTGGCTAACATGGTGAAATGGCATCTCTACCTAAAAATGCAAAACATTAGCCGAACCCGGTGGCACATGCCTGTACTCCCAGCTACTTGGGAGGCTGAGGCAGGAGAATTGCTTGAACCTGGGAGGCAGAGGTTGCAGTGAGCCGAGACTGCACCACTGCACTCCTGGGAGACAGAGTGAGACTCCAACTCAAAAAAAAAAAGGTAGAATTGCAGGAGGCAAGTTGTATGGAGGTCTGGAATTAACTTAGTATGTCCCAGCCCCAAAATAGGGGTAGGGCACTGAGGGATAACGAGGAAGGAGTGGGTGAAGAGGGTGTTGAATAGGTTGCATTATAGAGGACCAGTCTCTTTGTGCCTAGAGGGGATTCCATTAATTCGTACCATAGAGATAGAAGAACTGAGGACAGGTCCAGAATATTCTGGTAAAACTGACTAACTAACCCCATATCCAATAGGAAAGACAGGGGCTCACCACAGACCGTGTTACTCTGGGTTCCGAGGTAGTCATGGTATTGTGGGCAGTGGATTCCAGGCTCCAGCAGTCTTCAGTTAGAGGTAGCAAAGCGGGATAAAGACGTTTGCTGAGCACAATGCGACTTTCACTGTTCCTTGATGCCACAGATGAGGTAACGTTTTGAGAGTGGCCTGAAATTAGGGCAGGCCTTTGCCCAGTGACCCTGTTGGCTGTACTTCAAACAGGTTTTCAGCGGAGTTTGTTGCAAGGTTAAGGATTTCTGTGTGCGTTGGAAACCCTGTTGTTCAGCAGCTGCCAGCATTTGGTATGTAGCCTGGTCTCTTTTAAGCTTTTGGGTTTTCAGTTTTTCCTCTCTATTGTTAAAGACCTTAAAGTCCACTTTGAGTAAGTCTCTTTTGGTGGTTTGAGGATCATCCTCCAGTTGTTTAAGGTTTTTTTTTTTTTAAATGTTTGGGGCTGACTGGGAGATGAAGTGTAAATGGAGATAGATTCTGCCCTTATTGGTATTAAGGGTTAAAGCGGTATATTTAGTTTTGGCCTCTGAAAGGCCGGCGAGGAAAAGAGCAGGAATGGCTTTATTTATGCCAGCTAGGAGGAATGATATTATATAGCCTTGTTTCTGTCTGTCTGTGAAAGTTTCTTGATGATCCCAATTGCGGTCAGTTCTGGGGACAGCTAGGGTCTTTACTGGGTTACGGGCAGCATCTTGTTAGTGGAAGGTGTTTGCATGGACCTGGGAGGCCATCCAGATGTGTTTTCTGTTTTTCAGGGTGAAGGTGGAGGAGAGGATGACATATATGTCATGCCAGATAAGGTTATAAGATTGAGTGAAATGCAGAAATTCTTTGCGGAAAGAAGGGATCCTTGGAAAAGGAGCCTAGTCTCTTTTCAAGCTGGGAGAGGTTGGCCAGGGAGAAGGGAACATGAATTCAGATTATGCCTTCGTCTCTGCCACCTCCCATAAAGGGAAGACTTTGCAGGGCCTTTGAACGTGCGCCTGGCTTTTGTCGGAAAGGGGTTGGGTATGAGACATGGTTTGTTGGCTGGGTTGAAATTATATGTGTGTGTGTGTGTGTGTGTGTGTGTGTGTGTAATAACCTGAATTAAAGTAAGAGTGAAATAGGAGAGCTGAAGTATAGGAAGGCCAACAGATCCGGAGGCAATTATCATGGAAGAGATAGTTTATTACTCACAGTTCCAAAGGGAGGGGACAAGCCATGGAAGTGAGGGGCACAGGAAAGCACTGAAGTCGGTCAGCAGGCAGAGGGAGAAAGGGCCACTGTGAGAAGAACCTTTTTGTGATTTGTATGGGAAATAACAGATGACACATGGTAAGCAGGCTGAGGATTGGCCCGTTTGAACAATTCCAGCAGGATCTGGGTCATAGAGACTGTCTCTATTGACCTGGTGCCAGGTCCTGGGGTGCTTAGGGCAGGTGAATAGTGGTCTGGGGTATGAGAGCCTGATGAAAGAGATGGTTGGGATGTGGGCTCTGGATTGGTTGATTTGTATTTAAAAAGCACAAACCTGAGACACAAACTGTTATTAAGGAAGAGAGTCAACAAGGAAGGCAGGGAGCCAGGGCAAGATGACTTGAGCATATTATTTGGTTGCTCAGAACAAGGTATGCCTGGCATATCCATATAGGGCAGATGTTTTGCTTCAAATTTGTAAAATATAGAACTGTGGCTGATACATTCCCCCCACCCCAAACTTACAATGCTATTTCTTGTTTGGTTGTTTGGTTGCTTTGATCACTGAAACCCAAGTATGAAATCAATCGCAAGTGGTATCCTGCCACGTACCGGGTTGTTCTTAAAAACCATACACATTTTAGGGTACGCATTTATTTATTTGTTAAATGATTGTTGACTTCCTGCTTATTTCACCTATAGTTTTATTTGTTTTTCCACCAAGTGTGAATGAGAAGAATACTTCAATTCTGAGAGAGTATTAATCTTTACTTCTCTTTTGTCTTTCTTGTTGCCAAACACCTTTAACAACATGTATAATGAAAGCCTTAAAAAAATAGAATAAACCTTATGAGAAAAATTGTAACATAAAATAAAAAAAAAAAAACCTCTCTTGTAACCGAAATATTTAATGGAAGAATTTCTATTTGGGGAAAAAAATGCAGGGAATGTTCAGATATATAAGATTTAAGTATAAGGTTTAAATAATAACTTCTAAACCTTACAATTAATCACAAAATCATTAATAAAAATCAGTCTAATCATAATGTATGATTAAAGGGAACTTGTGGCAGTCCCACACATTTGTAGTGAGAACGAAAACACATATAGCTTACCATCTACGTTAATATGTCTATATTTTTAGGCCTGGTTTCACAAACATGATTTTACTACTTCAACTTTTTCCCAGGAAGAGAATAGTTGTAAATAACTTTATTGTTACTTTAAAGAACTTTCTCGAAACTCATTGGAAACGGCTCAGGTTTTTTTTTTTTTAATTTTTTTTAATTTTTGAAAGGAAGAAAAAGAGAGGAAAGCTCAGTTTTTTAATGGATAACATCAAATAATAGTACACTCTTTCACTCTCTGAGATAAAAATCTTCACCTTACTGTGTCTCCTCATTCATAACTATTACATAATCATTACCTAATCCTAATCAAGCCTGCACACTGAAGAAATAATCTTAAATCAAACCCTAAAACCTCATAAATATTACAGCACTATACCTCCCACTTCAGACGCTACTAATAAACACTGTAGCCCCAAAATCTTCATTCCTGGGTCTCATTATCTGAGATAGTTTTTTGGCATTTTTTGCCAATGCCTCCTAATGGGGGAATGGGAGCTAAGAGCTATAGGACTCCTGTCACATAACAATTCCATCCAAATCCCTGCACTAAGAGACTTGACCAAATTCTGCTATGGCTTCTAGCAGCCTAAGGTTGTGTCCCTAAGATTACCCCAGCCCACTATTAATATGCCTGCCTGAGAAAACTTAAGGTTACTGAGAAAATTTATTATTGTTCTAGTCAGCACTTGATAGACCCTGGACCTCCCTTTCTTAGAGCATTTTCTAAAAAGGGCTTACAATTGTGAACCTGTATTTCTTGCAACTCAGAATGATCCTTTTCAAGGACACAAGAGCCATTCCATTGAAATGTAATCACCAAGAAAGATAGGGCCTCTCTCCTAGTCTCTGTGAGAGTATAGCATCCTAACTTCCATAACTACCAGCAAGCAGAGACAGCTGGCTTAATCATGTTTACATTAACCAACCCTTTGTACATTTTTGCTTTTGACTCTACTGAGCCCTCGCATTCCCTCCTCCCTCATACTCCTTTGAAAATGTTCAGTCATGTTTCCACAAATGGGAGTGAAACTCAGTTCTTTCCCCTGCTGTCTGTAGTTACTGAATAAAATCTGTTTTTATCCCTTTTAACTCACGTTTTGCTGTGTTTAATTTTGACAAGGGGAAACTTTGAAGAAACTTCTCTCCACTCGGACTTAGTCCCAGTATGTGTCCACACTTAGCCCCCTCTCTTTCTGCTTCCCTCTGGCCCTGGGTTCATAAGACTGCAGGGATTTTCTGTTTAGGGCCCCTCAGCAGGGAGAGGACCCTTTATCTTTGCTGAGCCTCAACCAGTGCAAATGTCCATGAGAGAACATTTCCTCTTTTCCTCTCTTATCTATACATTGCAGTAAGTGATCAAGCATAAATTGTTTCATTATTGACTTGCTGTAATTGTCTACTTCTCCCCCAATAGCTCAATTCTTTCCTGGCTCCCCTGAGCTTCTGAAGGTGTTAATTGTAATTTTTCATTCTTTGAAAAACTAGTAATATGGGATATTTGTTGCCACATAACAAATTTTGTATATATCTCCTTTTATGTATGTATGAAATTCTGTACTGTATATTACTGAGAATAGAAATAGTTGTAAATTATATGTAATTTTAATTCCACTCTATAATTCTCAATTTCTTATCAAAAGTGTTATTCTGGTTACACTTCCAGCAACAGTGAGTGAAAATTTCTAATTCTCTGTATTGTCATTAATTGTATGATCTATTTTTTAATACTTTTGTCAGTTTGATGGTTGTAAAATTGTAAATGATTTTGTATTAATCTGTATTTACCAAATTATTAGTAATTTTAAGTATGCTTATGTTTCTTGGCCATTTTGATTTCCTGTTTTATGAAGTACTAGGTCATATATTATTTTGAGATTGATTTTTCTTGACATCTTGAACTTTTTTAATATGTTTGCTAATATTTTTTATGGTATACATTTCAAATATTTATTCCAGATTGTGGTTCATATCTGCTTATCCTACATTTTGCCATTCAGAATTTATCAGCACTTTATGACTTGTGCTTTTTTGTGTTTAAGTTAATCTTTTAGTTGGTAGGCTGTTAATTGCTGCCTCAACTTCAACCCTTGTTATTGATCTATTCAGGGATTCAACTTCTTCCTGGTTTAGGCTTGGGAGGAGGCAAGTGTCCAGGAATTTATCCATTTCTTCCAGGTTTGCTGGTTTATGTGCATAGAGTTGTTTGTAGTAATCTCTGATGGTGGTTTGTATTTCTGTGGAATCTGTGGTGATATCCCCTTTATCGTTTTTTTATTGCATGTATTTGATTCTTCCCTCTTTTCTTTTTTATTAATCTGGCTAGTGGTCTATTTTGTTGAGCTTTTAAAAATAGATAAATAAATAAATATTGTGGGGATGTTTTGTATACTATAGTATAATGAATGCTTTAAACATGGCTATATTTAGTGGAAAAAATATACTTAGACC
>CAUYLG010056104.1:0-94131 GCA_963573385.1 Cacajao melanocephalus | reverse complement strand
ATATTGGTTGGCTGCTTGTTTGTTATTTTCATCCCTTATTCCTTCCTGTCTCCATTGTTAAGCACAATTATTGGCATAAAAGAGGTTTTTAATACCCATTTTTAGACTGCATTCTAGCCTGGGCAACAGAACAAGAATCCCGATCTCTTTCCCTCTTTCTCTTCCTCTTTCTCTCTTACATTCTTTTTTTTTCTTTCACTCTTTCTTTCTTTTTTCTTTTCTCTTTTTCTTTCAAAAAAATAAAATAAAATAAAATAAGAAAAAAAAAATGACTGAAAACCAAGAGAGGTGTATCTCAGCTCGTTTATTTATTCAATAAAAACATGCTGAGGCTGGGGCACAATGGCTCACACCTGTAATCCCAGCACTTTTGGAGGCCAAAGCAGGAGGATTGCTTAAGTCCAGGAGTTCAAGACCAGCTTGAGCAAGAGTGAGATCTTGTCTCTTCAGAAATTTTTTTAAAACTAGCCAGGCATGGTGGTGCATGCCTGTAGTACCAGTTCCTCAGGAGGCTTAGACAGGAGGATCACTTGAGCTTGGGAAGCTGAGGCTGCAGTGAACCATGATTACACCACTGTACTACAGCCTGAGGCAATGGAATGAGACTCTGCCTCAAAAACAAAACAAAACACATTGAAAATGTGCTCCATGCCAAGTACTCTGTCTGGCACTAGAATTGGCAGTGTTATTCAGCTGAGCCACCTAACTCCTAGGTTGTGCATTTTTCTCTCCATCTGATACTTGCTGCAAATGGAAACGTCCACAGGCCTAAAATAGCCTACTTTTTGTTTTCCATGGTGATCTTGGGGGGAAAAAAATGACTTTGTTACTAACATTTAAAAGGTAGGAAGATTCACATAAAATTCCAAACTCTTGGCTTCTCTAGGAAAATCTAAAAACCTGGCGACAGGGGCTAACCTTCCTGGAGGGGGATAACTGAATGATGCTGTGTTAGGAGCTGCCCTTTGTTGCTGGGCATGTAATTTCTGAAGTACCCAGCTGGCTGCATCACTTTTTTTCCTTTCAGACCTGATTCCTGTCGGTAGCCATGCTTGTGCCCCAGAGCTACAATGTCTTCCTAAATCTTTTCTCTCAAATGAAAAATCACCACCCAAACCCAAATTTTTTAAGCACGTTACAAACATGTTTAAAACAAGTTATATGTCAACTGCAGGCACATTCTCCAGAAATACAAATTAACATGGTATCTAGTTTACTCCCTCCCTTTGGACCCCAGTTCTACCTTGCTTTCACTCTCACAGGCTTTCTCCTTGGCAAAGCAAATTTAAGAATGAAACTCTTTATACAACCTTTTTTTCAAAGGTACTACTGGGTATTCCCCTCTTCAAAGGTTAGAGGGTTTTTCTACCGACTGAGCTACAGCCACTGCTCAGTTACTCCACTGAACATCAAGTCAGTGTGAAAACACATGAGTGGAGAGGGAGCTAAGACCAATTATGAGGAAGGGCTCCAGTAACTCTGGCCTGGGTTTGAATACATTTCAGTCACTGCAGTTAGTCCTAGGGCTTCCCTATCACTTCATGGAACCCCTCACAGGGAGTCTTATTTCTAAAGGAGCCTCCATTTTCTAACAGTTTCTATAAGTACATACCTGTACAATGTTCAGTCCTCCTCTTCTCTCCAAATACGTTCAATATAGTCATCCTTCACCCTTGCCATTTCAGAATGCACAGTTCTCCCATCTTGAGCCCATGTCTCCCAGGCTTCACTGATGTTAACTAGGTTCCCACTTATTTTAGCAAAGAAAGGTCAGCAAGGCATTTTTTTTTGGTCCATTATTTGTGACTATAGGGCACCACTTCACCATTAGCCCAAAAGAAAATTAAAATACAAATTTCCAGTAGTTCTCTAATTTGTCATTGTGCAACACCTTAATCAAATCAATAGATTTGAAAGTCAATTTACAAGAGCACATGACAATACTAGTAGTAGTAGCTGACATTTACTGAACACTTATAGCATGTGCCCAGTAACAAAAAGTAAGCCTTTTACATGCATCATCTCACTTAGTCCTCCCATCTATAACACAGAAACTCTTTCTGTGCTCCTTTAACAGAAAACCGAGGCTTGTGAGATGAGGCCAATAAAGGCTGAGGTAATGGCATATTCGAGTTGAGCTTAAAACCATTCCCTCCACTGCCATACACCACAATTCTTACCTGTTTCTCCATACCTGCTGTTCATACCTCCTTGAACCCCTTTCTTAATTTTCCATGTAACTCACATCCAGCCTTCAAAACCTAGCTCAGATGAAACTTCATCAGGTCATCATGCCTACTGTCCTAGGTGGGCTTCCTGGAGGCTGGATCCGCAGCATTTCATTCTTGTATCCCCAGGGCCAAATGCTGTTAAGTGTTAATAAATGCCTGATGAATTAAATTGGATAAAATGGAACCACAGGTTCTGACAGCTACCCAGCCAGTCAGGTTAATATGTGCCTGGAGTGGGATGCTATTGCCTTGCTAAGAACTTGCAATTAGGCCAGTGGAATAAACAGCTGTTCTGGCATTTACCTTCACTCTTCCCAAATTCACCTACAGACATCAATGTGCTGAGAAAGGGAACAGGAGTAAGAGGCAAATAAAAGTCCGGTACTCCTGTTGACAGGAGTTGTGGTGCATGTGTGTGTGTGTGTGTGTGTGTGTGTGTGGTGGAGGTAGGGGTGTCTTTAAAGTTGACTGGGAGGAGGAAAGCCTGGGGAACAGAGAGAGTTTGTCCCCCAAAAGTCTACCAGGGGAACATTAATCTATTACTGGCCTGGGGTTACAAAATTCTGAAATTCATATAAATGTCCTCAGTTAAGTCATTCTTTGCTAGTTTAGCATGGTCCCTTAGGATAGATGTTAAATAAATGAACAGCTAGCGTGCATGTTACTCTGAGGCCATACTTACTAACACTACCAATAAGAACAATTTTCGCTGAGGGCTTAACTTACATCAGACCCTCTGCTAAACTCTGTATGTGCATTGTCTTGTTTAATCTTCACCACAGTCCTACGAAGAATACTTGTAAGTGAAGAAATGCAGGTCTGTAATAGATAAGTGGGTTGCCAAAGGTCATTTACCAAATGGCTGACAGTAAGGGCAGTGACCAGTGAGATAAATATGTAGCTTTCATTAATAATGCTCATAGAGTTTTTAATTCTTCTACCCTGCCTCTTTAAATGTTACCTCCTAAATGTAGGCTGGGCAACATACAACAAATTTCACTTTTTTCTCTAAAAGATCCAGGGAAAATGCTTCCACTTCTATCCAGCCTTTCTAAATACTATTTGTGATAGAGATTGCCAATAGTCACCTATATACATTCTCTGCCTGAGCACATAATTTGCCTAAATGTCTCAACATTCATTGCAGTAAGGTAGAGCCACGTGACTGAATCCAAAATGTAAACAAAAATGTTGCATGAGCCAGGCATTATGGCTCACGCCTGTAATCCCAGCACCTTGGGACGCTGAGGAAGGAGGATCCCTCAAGGCTAGGGGTTCAAGGCCAGCCTGGGCAACACAGCAAGACTCCATCGCTACGAAAATTAAAATAAATAATTAGCCAGGTGTGGTGTTGCACACATGTAGTCCCAGTTACTTGGGAGGCTGATGCAGGAGGATCACTTGAGCCCAGGAGTTCAAGGCTACAGTGAGCTATGACTGCACCACTGCATTCCAGCTGGGGCAACAAGCAAGACCCCCTCTCTAAAAAAGAAAAAAAAAATTAAAAAAAAAAAAAAGAAAGAAATGCAGGGGCCAGGTATGGTGGCTCACACCTGTAATCCCAGCACTTTGGGAGGCCAAAGAGGGCAGATCACTTGAGATCAGGTGTTCCAGACCAGCCTGGCCAACATGGTGAAACCCCATCTCTAGCAAAAATACAAACATTAGCCAGGCATGGTGGTGCATGCCTGTAGTCCCAGTTACTCAGTAGACAGAGGCACGAGAATTGTTTGAACCCGGGAAGCGGAGGTTGTAGTCAGCCGAGATCATGCCACTGCACACCAGTCTGGGCGACAGAGTGAGACTGTGCCTCAAAAAAAATAAGAAAATAAAATAAAAAGAAAAAGAAAGAAAAAAAGAAATGTTGGGTGCCACAGTTCTAGGCTAGGCCCACACAAACCTCTCTGGCTTGAGCCTGAGTGTCTCCTACCCTCTGCTGGTCTAATGGAAAGGGCTCCAAGCACCTACAGGAGGACAGAGCCACACAGTTTCACTCCTGAATGACTGGGGGAATCAAGAGTCTCCTTACCAACACACTCTGAGCTTAAACAAGAAATAAACATATATTGTGTTAAGACACTGAGGTTTTGGGTCATTATAGCAGTCAGCCTACCCTTATAAAACATTCTTTTTATCATCATAATTTTCATTACCAACAGCAACAGCTTTAATTTATGGAAGGTATACTAAGTAGCAGACATTATACTAAGTGTTTTATATACATTATTTTATTCACTTCTATGAGGTAGCAAAATCATTGGTGATAAAATCAAGGGTCAGAGATCAGTAATCATTTCCTCTTCTGAATATTAAAGCATTTACCATCTGAAAGATTTATTTCACGATTAATTATGTAATTCCTTGTTATACATGTTGCATTGACAGGTTAAGCAGTTTAAGTCCTATAGTTAGTTGATATTTTCTTTGACTCAAAACTTGTTTTTCTCATTTGGATAAACAGCTAAGAGGAGAGGGGGGTGGGTCTTACATTTCTAAATTCTGTATCATTTCACACATTTTCTCATGAATATACAAATTAATAGATATAACTATTATTTAAGCCATTTCTCACAGGCATATGTGCACTATGTCTCACTCTCTCTCTCTACAGTGTTTTGGTCAACAAACCCCTTGAGTAAATCTGACCAAGAAAATTGGCTTGCTACAAACAGTTGCTTAGGATGCTGTTGATTTCAGATCCATAACTTAATGAGTATCATTAACGCAAATTTTCAATACTGCAATTACATGCATGAATGTACATAAACACTTAGCAAAGCGGTGGGCATATAACTGATGGTCAATAAGTGATTGTTTCCCTTCTCCTCTATCCCAACAGCTACTTTAAGTACAATCATATGCTGCTCAAAGAAAACAAATGTGATCAAGGGAAAAATGTTAAGCTGGTAAGTAGAGGATGATTTTAATTACAAGGAATATTTTTCCAACTGGGAGGAAGACTGTCTAAAACTTTAGGAGCCAGGGCCAAACAAAAATCAATTGCTAGTTACAAGATTATCCTATTCATAAAAATCTGTCCTGACACAACCTCAGGAACATGAATTCCGGAGAAGCTGAGGAGCCAGTGCTTATTCACTGCCATGAGTGGCAGAATGGTATCCTGGGATTCACCTTCTATTTGCTCAGTTCTATAGGTTTGACCATGTGGCATTCCTGAGAGCCATCATATCATTATCTGTAGCCAAACACTAACATACCCTCCTACAGATCTCAGAATATTCTTCATATTTTGTCAGAAAACAGTATACCAGCATCTGAAGAAGATTTGTTTTTTTCTGAGGCTGTTTCCAGCCTTTGCCTATCCACAGAACTGCATTTCCTACTCAAGACATTCAAAGAATCTTAACATGATGCAGACACTGGATTTCGTATGGTGACATTCCACAATTCTGTGACATAAGCTTTACATTAGTTAATTAATGTAAATATTTCAACTGCTGTTCATTTAAATATCATGTTCCAAAAAGTCTCTCTCCTTTAAAGAGTTATTTCAAGATGAAATGGAGTACAAATATGGTCAGTTACTTTATTTGGTATAAACATTTGGACTTATTCCTGCTCTTCATCAATTGTAATACCTACTTTGTTGATAGGATGGACTTTTCCCAGGGTAGTTTTCCCTTTAACGTCAGGGTATCATCCTTAACAGCAGGCAATAAGGTTAATGCTATAATCAGCTATTACGTTGGCACATTCGACTTTAGCTACTGTTCAAATATAGCAACACAGAGAATGGAACAGCCAAGCTAGAAAAATACAGTCTTAAAAATTAGTTAATCAAACTCTGGGTAACAAATTTAAAAAATAAATATTCTTTTAAAATTTTTATCCTGTTCTTTTAAAAATAAAATTTTTTAAATGCTAAGTTAAAAAAGCCAATTTTAAAAGATCACATTTATGTAACATTCCCAAAATGACAAATTTAGAGTCGGAGAACCAATTAGCCGATGCCAGGAGTTAGGGATTGTGAGAGTAACAGGAATGAATGTGTCTATAAAGGGGTAACACAGGGGAGATCTTTGTTTTTTTCTTGTTGTTTTTGTTTTTTGAGACAGAGTCTCACTCTGTCACCAGGCTGGAATGCAGTGGCACGATCTCGGCTCACTGCAACCTCCGCCTCCCATGTTGCAAGTGATTCTCCTGCCTCAGCCTCCCTACTAGCTGGGACTACAGGCGTGTGCCACCGCACCCAGTTAATTTTTGTATTTCCAGTAGAGATGGGGTTTTACCATGTTGGCCAGGATACTCTCAATCTCTTAACCTCGTGATCTGCCCACCTAGGCCTCCCAAAGTGCTGGGATTACAGGAGTGAGCCACCACACCTGGCCGAGATCTTTTTAGTGATAGAATAGTTCTGTATCTTCATTGTGGTAGTGATTACACAAAAATACACATGATGACACAGAACCATACACACACTTTAAACCAATGTCAATTTCCTAGTTTTAATACTGCACTATAGTTAAGACATAATAAATGGGAGAAACTGAGTGAAGAATAATCAGATGGACCACCTTTGCAACTTCCTATAAATTTATAATTATCTTTTATTTTTATAAAAATAAAAAGTTAAAAAATAGCTAAAAGCAAGTTGAATTATAAATATATTTCAAAGAACAATCTATTCAACCCATACAATTAAACAATACCCAAGTCTCTGTAAAAATCTTTTGTCATCTGACTCTCCATTTTGTACATAAAGCAACTACTGATTATCTTCATGGGGGAAGAAGGGAGTGAAAATAGGTTTTACAGTTGGTTTTGCTTACTGTTCATAACACTGTCAGTAACACAGAGTACTTTGGCAGTCAATATCTGGATATCTTACAAAGGAGGAGGTAGCATACAATATGTAAAAAATAAAAACATGTATTTAAAGTCTTCTTATATCCTAAAATCTATATGATATTTCTATTTAAAATAAAAAAAAAAAAAAGGAGAGGCCCAGCGCAGCAGTGCACACCTGTAATCTGTGCACTTTGGGAGGCTGAGGCAGGCGGATCACGAAATCCTATCTCCACAAAAAAAAAAATACAAAAATTAGCTGGGTATGGTTGCACATGCCTGTAGTCCCGGCTACTTGGGAAGCTGAGGGGAGAGGATCACTTGAGCCTAGGAAGTTGAGGCTGCAGTGAACTGAGATGGTGCCACCACACTCCAGCCTGGGTGGCAGAGTGAGATTCTCACTGTATACTTAAAAAATAAAATAAAATAGTAAAACTGAGATCCATGTAGCAGATACTTTAAACATAATTTAAAAATTAAAAAATATGAAGCTGTGCGGTTCTGTGTGCTAATCAAGATGTCACTGTGCATATGATTATATGCAATTTGCAAAATACATTATTAGACTTATATGACTATCAAATGATAGGTTTTTTTAAATGTACACAGGGCAATAGTTTCTACAATTCAAACATCTCTCTGGCTAAATTAATACAAATTGTTGCAATGTGCCAATAATAAATAAGAGACAAAAAGAATTCCGGAAGCTGGGAGATGCAAATTAAACAAAGCCAGGGTTAAGTCATTTCCACTAGGGTTTCAGACAAAGATCTTTTATCACTGGTTGAAATATGACATTCTGGGACTACATCACTAACATGACCACCTGATTCCCTGTATCTCACACCTAAACGAGCTCAACACCAGTTCGTCATGACTCTGAATCTAAAGAGACATTGGCAGTACTTCATAAATACCTTCCTGTTCGCTCCTTTCTACGGTGATGCAATTTGACCTACATTTCCAGTGCCCATTGAAACTTCAGGGGAGGGGGAAGAGGAGTTTTTCATTTCTCCTACCCTCTGATTAACTAGGACAGCAAATGCCACTCAAGGGACTGCTACTGGGCAGAAGCAAAGGGGGAAAAAAGTCATGCCAGTAGGAAATTCCACAGGAGGACATTTAGAAATACTGCATTCTCTGATTCTGCAAACAAACTGTCATGGCTTTATAAGACAACAGCAAGGAAGAATTGCCCCACTTTACACCATAATAAGACCAAAACACTAAGGGCTATTTTATTTACCTCAGGCTCCCTGTGGGATGAAAATTAAACTTGAACTATATACTACTGTCCTTGTTATCATCTTTTTTTTAAATAAACTTTTAATTTTAGGATGGGTAAATTTACAGAAAAGTGGCAAAGATTATACAGAGAGTTCCTGTAAACCCGACACCTGGTTTTCTCTATTGCTAACCTCCTATGTAAGTATGGTATCTCTGTCACAGCTAATGAACCAATACCAACAAGTGATTATTTATTTTCCTCCAGCTTTAAGGCATGATTGACAAAATTATACAGTGTAAATGTGATATTTTGATATATGTGTATATTATGAAATGGTTAAATCAAGCTAATAAGCATATCCATCACCTCATTTTTGGGGGGAGTAAGAACATTTAAGATATATTCTCAGCAATTTTCAAGTATACAGTATTACTAACTATAGTCACCATGCTGAATAATAGATTAATAATAGATTCCTAGAGCTCATTCATCTTACCTGAAACTTGTACTTTTTGACCAACATCTCCCTATTTCTCCCACCACTTCCCCAACTCCCAGCCTCTGGAAACCATTATTCTACTCTCTGCTTCTGTGGTTCAATGTTTTTAGATTCCACATGTAAGTGAGATTCCTGCAGTATTTGTCTCTGTGTCTGGCTTATTTCTCTCAGTATACTCCAGGTTCATCCATGTTGTCAAAATGAAAGGGTTTCCTTATTTGTTAAGGCTGAACAGTCTTACATTATTTGCATATGTACACTGGATACCAAATTTTCTTTTCTTCTTTTTTTTTTTTTGAGACAGAATCTCGGTCTGGAGTACAGTGGTACAATCCTGGCTCACTGCAACCTTCACCTCCTGGGTTAAAGCAATTCTCCTGTCTCAGCCTCTTGAGTAGCTGGGACTACAGGTACACGCTACCATGCCCTGCTAACTTTTTATATTTTTAGTAGAAACGGGTTTTCACCATGTTGGTCAGGCTAGTTTGAACTCCTGGTCTCAAATGATCCACCTACCTCAGCCTTCCAAAGTGCTGGGAGTACAGCCATGAGTCATCGTGCCCAGCCTAAGTATCACATTTTCTTTATCCATTCATCCGTTGATGGATACCAAGATTGACTCCGTATCTTGGCTATTGTGAATAACGCTGCAATGAACATGGGAGTGCAGATACCTCTATAACATACTGATTTCTTTTGGATATATATCCAGAAGAAGGATTGCTGGATCCTATAGTTCTATTAATTTTGTGATAAATTTCCAGACTGTTTTTAATGGCTATACTATAATTTATATCCCCACTACCAATGTACAAAGATTCCCTTTTCTCCACATACTAACCAATACTTGTTATCCTCTGTCTTTTTGTTAATAGCCATTCTAACAGGAGTGAGGTGATATCTCACTGTGGTTTTAACTTGCACATCCCTGATGATTAGTGATGTTGAGCATCTTTTCATATATACCTGTTGGTCATCAGCATATCTTCTTTGTCAATTCAGGTTCTTTCACATTTTTTAATTGGGTTATCTGTTTTGTTATTAAGTTGTTCGAGTTCCTTATATATTTTAGATATTAACCCCTTATCAGATGCATGGTTTGCAAATATTTTCTCCCATATTGTTGGTTGTCTTTTCACTTTGTTGACTATTTTCTTTGTTATACAGAAGCTGTTTAGTTTGATGCGACCCTATATTTCTATTTTTCAGTTACCTGCTTTTCGGGTGATATCTAAAAAATCACTGCTCAGGCCAGTGTCAGGCAGCTGTCTCTTTCCTCCCTTTCCATATTGCACTCTTTGGAAGGAAGTCACTTGGCACAGCTCAGACTTAAAAGATGGGCAGTGGGCTGTGCACAGTGGCTCACACCTATGATCCCAGCACTTTGGGAGGCTGAGGCAAGTGAATTGCTTGAGCCCAGGAGTTCCAGACCAGCCTGGGCAACAAGGCGAAATCCCATCTCCACAATAAATACCAAAAAAAAAAAAAAAATTAGCTGAGCATAGTGGCATACACCTGTAGTTCCACCTACTTGGAGCCTGAAGTGGGAAGATAGCTGAAACTCAAGAGACAGAGGTTGCAGTGAGCTAAGATTGTGCCACTGCACTTCAACCTGGGTGACAGATAGAGAACCTGACTCAAAAAAGAAGAAACAAAAAAGAGAAATGGGTAGTGATGTTCCATCTCCTTGAGAGGGGATTATCTACATAAATCATTCAGTGTTCTTTTATACGAAAGATTTATCTATTCTCTCCTATGTGCTTATTTATCCAATCACTGATTTATACCAGTATGGCCTCATGGATATTTATGATTGTATATCACATATTATTTATATGTATATATATTTATATGAGCCTTTAAAAATATATGTAAGTACACTGTATATTTTATTTATATTTATTTTATATGTTGGGTTACAATCTAATACTATGCTTTTTTGCTGCTCAAATTGTTCCAGTTTGACCTTTGGGAGTTCTTTCAGTTGGTTTTTTGGTCCCTTTAACATATCCCATCACTGTGTGGTGAGAGAGAGAGAGAGAGAGAGAGAGAACGAAAGAGAGAGAGTGTGTGTGTGTTTGTGTGTGTGTGTGTTATTTTCTTACTTTCTGGAACTAGAAGATACTACAGGCTCATATTGTTTATTCCCTGTCCCAGGCACAGAATCTCCTTTTAATGGAAAATGGTATTAGAAACCAAGATCTGGACACTGGGTCTTAATAGTCTCTTAATGTTTGACACTTTAAAATTTCTACATGAACTACTTCTATAGCAAATGAACAAAATTATCTCTTCAAGCATCTTCATTTTGTGGCATAACATAATAAATATGAAAAGGATGCTTGGTAATCAATCAAGCTTGGTAAGCAAGCTACCCTCTGACTTTCAGGTTTAACATGGTCAATTAATATCCCAATCAAGTTCCCCCAGAGGAAAAAAATACATATTTTTTTCTGTTGTTGGGGGAAACAAGAAGTAATCTAGAATTAAATGCTACTTGTTTGCTGTTCTATACAATAAGGTATCCTCTTTTCTCTCCTTAATACTAAATGATATTTCCTTGGTGTCAACGCTTAATTACCTGAGCTAAGGGAAAATAGAAATATCAACCAGATCTGGCTTTGAAATACACTAGTGATGACTTACGGCAGTTACAACTTCCTATTTATGCTTTGTATATTTTAATATTACAACGAGTTTTTCTTTATTGGGAATAAACGAATCAGCTAAACACAAGCACAGAGCCTGGAGCTTCTTGGGCAGTAGGGGTAACTAGTGGGAAGTGAACAGATTTCTAGAGATAACTAAATTGCCTAGAATAGAGTTAATCCCATACAACACACACCGGGCAATTCTTCACCTCAGATTTCAACCAAGTACTAGTTTGCAATATTAACAAATGGACTATGCTAATTAAAATCTCTGGTGATCTCAGACTTTTTTAAAATACAAAATAGGCTGGAACCAGCATCTAATACTGCTTTTCCTCTATCTTTTTTTCACTAGGTCTGACTCACATTTATATTCAATAAACATTTACTGAGCCTCTACTATGAACCAGGCAGCATACCATGCCTAGTGCCTCCAATTAATCCAATAATGAGAAAAAATTAAGGGCCCTATTTCCAATTTTCCCTTCCAGCAGAGCTGCTGAAGTTGATGGAAGGTAAGCCAAGCCTTTACAATGCTGAAGGCTCAAAAAGTTTTGGAGAAGCACATGGTTTAGTGTCCATGTCCACAGCTGTCTAATAACATCTTAGAAAGAAAAGATCACGGCTTTATCGGTAAAATAGATATTGTATAATCAAACCTACTTCTCAGGAAGAATGCATGGAAAACACAGTCCTGGCACATACCACGGGCTCTTTAAGTATTGGCTCATGTTCATATTATGCATTTCATCACAAACACATCTAGGAAACATCAGAACTGCCTCACTAAGATGTTCATTGCCTTTTTTTTAATTGCCCGTTTTACTTTGTAAAATCCTAAAACCATGATCTTAAAAATGTCAGTATCTATGTCCCAATCAACCTGTCTGATAAATAAACACCACATATTCATTTAAGAGTCATAGGCCAGAGGCCAAGTGTGGTGACTCACACCTGTAATCCCAGAACTTTGGGAGGCCAAGGCAGGTAAATACCTGAAGACAGGGGTTTGAGATCAGCCTGGCCAATATGGTAAAACCTGTTTCTAATAAAGATACAAAAAAATTAGCTGGGCGTGGTGGCATGCATCTGTAATCCCAACTACTTAGGAGACTAAGGCACGAGAATTGCCTGAACATATGAGGCGAAGGTTGCAGTGAGCCGAGATCGCACCACTGCACTCCAGCCTGGGCGACAGAGCAAGATTCCCACGCAAAAACAAACAAACAAAAAAAAAGAGTCAAGGGCCAGAATGGACAAGTCATATTAAAAACAGTAACAGCTAATATTGCCTAAAAGTTTATTTTATACCAGGCTCTATGTAAATGTTGCACAAGCTGACTAGATAGATATTTTAACCATTTCTAATTTCCAGATGAGAGGCTATAGAGATGAAGTAACTTGTGCAAGGTCGCCATCCATCTGGGATAGGCAATCTGTCCCCAAAGAAAAACAATAACAACAGCAGCAAAATTATACTGTTGCAACTAAAAGTCCATTCCTCACCTCACAATGCTGGTTCCTTTTCAAACACTGTCATACTGGGTGCAGCAGTTGAATGAGAGTTAGTTAAAATGTGTTTTTTGCTAGACATGCAAACTGACAGCAGGGCTTTGGATACTTCTGATCCCAAGGTGGACTCCAAACTGGGACTAACAGCACCAAAAATATTTTCAGCAAATAAAACCCATCAAGGACTCCCCACAGTGTTTAGCAGAAAGCAACTCCCTGGCCCAGCGTGGCCCAGCAGCCTGTAAGTCTCTTTACTTACTCTCTAGCCCTACATTATCGTTCTTAGCCCTGTAGAATGCTCCAATCAAGCGGTCGGGTGCAGTGGCTCACTCATCTAATCCCAGCACTTTGGGAGTCCAAGGCAGGCAAATCATGAGCTCAGGAGTTCAACACCAGCCTGGCCAATACGGTGAAATCCCATCTCTACTAAAAATACAAAAAGTTAGCTGGGTGTACTGGCCGGTGCCTGTAATCCCAGCTATTCAGGAGGCTGAGTCAGGAGAATCACTTGAACCTAGGAGGCAGAGGTTGCAGTGAGCAGAGATCCTGCCACTGTACTCCAGCCAGGGCAACTGACACTCTGTATCAAAAAAATAAAAAAAAAAAGCTCCAATAACAATGAGCAAGGCCAGTTCCTAACACACTGAAAGTTTTCCTGCCTTAGTGTATCTGCACTTCAGGCTGCTACTAGACCCAACTAACTTCTTCAGAAATCAGTTTAGAGGTCACTTATCTCTCTGAATAGGCAAAGTTAATCCCATATTGATTCCCTGAAATGGCTTAAAAGATTCCCAACCTGCTCCCTCCTCAACCTCAGCATTCTCAGCATTGGTATTACCCTGTAACAAGGACCTTTTCACTTACAGGTTTTATCCCCAGGTCAATCACAAAAAGGAATGGCTAAGAGCAATCCATTTTTGGACTTAGACAAGAGTTTAAATCCTGTTTTCTATTTTCAAACTATGTGATCTGAAGCAAATCTTTTCACTTCTCTGATGGGGTTTAATTGAAAAGATAATGCAAGCATAGTCTGGCACATACTAAGTGTTTAATAAATCATAGCCACTATCATCATTATTCCCATTCCATAGATAACAAATTGAGATGCCAAGAAGAAAAACACTAAATGTCACAGAGCTGGTGAGTAGTAGGGCTTGGGTTGAAACCAGCTCTTTTTCCTCTTTTTGCAAGTCTCTATTGAGCGCCATGCTTAGC
Organism: Cacajao melanocephalus; assembly: GCA_963573385.1. Taxonomy (NCBI): domain Eukaryota; kingdom Metazoa; phylum Chordata; class Mammalia; order Primates; family Pitheciidae; genus Cacajao; species Cacajao melanocephalus. The sequence goes on along the minus strand of CAUYLG010056104.1, from coordinate 79,989 downwards.
ACTGAGGAGACAGCTGTGAAACAGCCATGAACCCTGTTCTCAAGGTGTTTACTTCTAGTAGGAAAAAAGCCATAAAACCTTTACACAAATAAATTGAAAGAGCACTTTGAATGAGAAGGGCAGGGTGTCTGAATACACAGGGTTTTAAAGCAAGTAACAAGGTCACTGAATTTTGTCTAGAAGGTCACGGAAGGCTTCTGTGAAGAGGTGGCATTTAAAGGAGGCAGAAAAGGTGTTAGGGAGATGAGGGTAGCAGCAAGCATCCCAGACAAATGATATTTCAGTAGAAAAGACACTGAGGAAGAATGGCAAGTTCAAGAAAGTAAAAAGCCAGACCATCTGCTAAGGCAGAAGATGCAGGCAGGGCCAGATCAGAAGACCACTGAAAGACATGCTCAGGGTTTTGAATGTCATCCTTCCTCTCAGCCATGGAAAGGCACCAAAAGACTGGCTGCCCTTGATGAAACAGCAGGGAAAAGCTGACTTGGACTCCAGCTCCTCGAATCAGGGCTATTTGGTACTTTTTTCATCTGTACTTCTAGGATACGGCAACTGTAGACTTTTGATAAATATTTGTGACCTGTCTGAAAGAATCTCTGATAAAGACAGACTACATCACTTTTCCCTCTTTTTTAATCCCACAGCTGGTGCTTTTATTAAAACATTGATTACTATAGGTAGGTGTGGACCTCTTTTCTCTATTTAGTCATAAATTTCTGGAGAACAGAGTAAATATTCATCTTCGCATTTCTCAAACCTCAAGGTTCAATAAAGTTATGGACTAAAACAGACTCTTTCGATAAGCTAAAAATCTGTTCTTATATTTCAAGATTGGTGGAATAAGAATCTTTTTGCTAATTCATTCCACCTTATATAGATCACCTGAGGCGAGAAGTACTAGACCAGCCTGGCCAACATAGTGAAACCCCAGCTCTACTAAAAATACAAAAATTAGCTAGGTGTGGTGGCGCACGCCTGTAATCCCAGCTACTCGGGAGGCTGAGGCAGAAGAATCATTTGAACCTAGGAGGCAGGAGTTACGGTGACCCGAGATCGCGCCATTATACTCCAGCCTGGGCAACAGAGTGAGACTCTATCTCAAAAAAAAAAAAAAAAGCTCTGAAGGGATATTGTATAAGGACTTAAGTTGCACTTTCCTTTTGCACCTTAACCTTAATAATAAAAAACATATTTCAGCAATGTGTCATTAAAAGTACAAGTTTTAGATTTAAAAATAAATCACTTGTACAGTTCATATGCATATTTTTAAAATGTTAGTTTAATTTTAACCAAGAACAAAATGCCCCAACAGAAGGTCTTTCAGTGATTTTCCAATTCTTCTGAGAACTGTTCGGATTCTCTCTTTGAATATTTAATTACTCTGATAAGAGTAGGGTAACTCTTTGGGCTATTTATATTAAAAGATAGAACTGAGTCATAATCAATAGTTCACATGCTTTAAGGTTTATTTTGGGGATTTCAGGAGATGAGGATGATGAGATAAAATGATGAAAGTAAGATTAAGAATACGCTATAAGGTATGGTATAATTTGGTCTGATCCCCTTTCCATCCCCAGACCAACTTTCCACCATTATGGGCCCTGCTGAGTCCCAAGAGGCTGACCTCTATGGGCAGCATCACAGACTCACCTGCTGGCCAGCTTCCAGGTGAGTCTGGCCAATAGGAGCCACTGGAAAAAGATCAAACAGCAAAGAATGAAGTCCGAGAGGAGAATATTCCCTCATTTTTCCCTCCCTGCTCTGGGCTGCATTTTCTGGCAGTGGCTAAATCCTTCCAGTACCACAGCTCCTGTCTAACAGCCCATCCACTGTGGCTCCAGCTCTCACTAGACTCTTCTTTGCTCCCTCAGACCTAGCAGTGATAAACAGCTTGCCATTGCTGTTAGTTTCTAGATGACAGAAACCCACATCATTCCGAACTCTGCCCATCCTTCTAAAAATAATTCTTTCATTAAAGTATCTTAAACCATATGAGTTGGACTCTTTCCCCTGCCAGATCTAAGAATGCAAACCATACACTTGTAAAATCAGCAATCTCTCTCCTTTGCACGTGAGCAGTTATCACAATGGTTATTCATCTTGCAAAGTAATTCCTTCATAGCAAGCACGGCATGTGAGCAGAAATGACACCTTTTAAACTGGTCAGTGCAGGCGAATGCTGAGAGTACTCCGGAAAGACAGGTGGCAGAATGGAGGGGCCAACACTGAGAATTCTCTAGGTAGGAGTCTGTTACTTGTCAAGAATAAAATGTTTACAAAGAAATGGTACTGCCTCCTACTTCTCCTGGGTTTCCTCTAGCTTATGGCAAGGAATCAAAGTCAGCTTTGTATTTTCACACTGAATACCAAGAAGTTGTATCACTGCCTAGGGAAGTTGCCCTGTGTCACTTCACTTTGCTAGTTTCTCAGACCTAAAGACCTGCTTACCACTAGCCCAGGCAGACAGAAAGAGAACCAACCATCTCGTATTACTAGCCACTTGCCTGCCATCCTTCTTTCTTTCTCTTTCATCCTGGGATAAATCTTTCTTCTGCACTAATGCAAAAGATGAACAGGATGAGAGAATTCTGCTGTGCTCAGCCTTGCCTGTCTCTTTAACAGTTCTGACCAGATTAGCACTTTTCTTTTTCCACAGGAGAGGACTGGCATATGCTTATACCATAATCTGCTTTGAGCTCCTTCTCTGGATTTTTCTCTTACCAAGGCGACCGGATTTGAGGTTAGATGTTAACTGAAATCACCTGGGAGTCTCTAAATACTCCACCTTTCTGTTACTAGGTGCAAGTTAATCTGAAGGATACTATATTTCTGAATATTGGGGCATTCTTTTGAATAAGAGCTGATTTAAACAATTTTTCCAGGGGATTGATAAGAACTGATATGGCTCATGTCAACAAGCCACTCCAGTAAGGACCCCAAACTTCTCCCTCTGCAACCAGCAGGCATTTGGAGAGGACAAGAAGATAAAGGCACAGACAGATACAGACCGTTGTCTACAGAAAAGATGTTCTGCTGCCAATCAGCCAAAGCTGGTCAAAGGGCCAGGCAGCTCTCATCACCCTGAAGGCAACACCCAACAGGCAGTCTGACAAGCAGCGGGATTAATAAAAATTGGTTCACACTATGTATCCATTTCTACCACTCTTCTATCCTTACTTCTAAGCATTCATTTTAAAGTATATCTTAATGGAGAACTCTATAAACAGCTGGGTGGATATACATCAAATGTTAATAGTGGTATCTCTGGGTAATAGAAGTATGAGTAACTTTTATTTCCATCTGTGGAATCTTCTGAGTTTTCTCCAAACAGTTATCATTTTTGTAATCAGGAAAAAATTTTAAACAAAAACCTCTGTAAGCATTCAGGAATTTCAGGTTTTCCATAAGACCCAATTTTATGTTATTCTTGAAACTTAAAATCTAAATTACCTTTCTTAGCTTTTGAGATTTAAGATTTTTCAATAGTACAATCATTTATGGACTTTGTTCTTAAATTTAAAAACCATTCAAAATGTGAAAAACAAGAATGCTAAATTGAATTTAAGGTGTAAATTTTTTCTGGTATACGTCACAACTTTAACCGAGATAATTTAGATGCTTCAAGGTCAAAGTTTACTATTTTAATATTCTGAAGTACTCCTACTACAAATGAAAAAGAATGCAACTGTTTCTATCTGTAAGAACACCATACAGATGGATATCATATGCTGTTATATGGCTAAGAGACAGAAAAAGCAGACTGGTGTTTCCTCCACTACAAATGCTTGCCAATAACAACTTTCCAGTCTACAGCTGATTAACACTTGACACCAGATCTATGGAAAAGAAAGCTACTCATTGCTGGCCGTTAGCTAAAGGAATTGACACACCAAGAAACGTGCCTACTATCAGATCAGGACCACTGTTTATTACGATAACTGATTTTTCAGTTTAGTGCCATTTATAGTACTGAAAAATCTTTTCTAGGAGCTAGCTTTCCTCATAATCTATAATAGCTGAACATGTGTTATTCACTGTCTTGTAGTGTTGAAATACAATAACAGGGAATCTTGGAAACCATAAACATCTTTACTAGCTTCAGGAAGCTAGTAAATTTGAAGAAGTGATTCCTTTAAACTGTCTTAATGTAATGGCAAATGGTCTCTTTTCTAACTTCGATCTGCAAATGATTTATAGTTATAACTACCACAACAATAATAATCAACAGGGTAGGGAGTGAAGGGCACAGAGAATGAAGCCTTAAATATCTCCTCTTAGAGCAGCTAAGAGGAGTATGAGCCGAAACACTAAAAAATGGCTTTGTGCTCAGTATCCTAAAACTTAAAAATACCAGTGAAAAAAGTATAAGGAAATGAAAAATATGTATTTTTCAATGTGGAACTTTACTCGCATTATTTTCAGAATTAAGTTCAAGGATTCCAAAAGCTCACAGTATCAACAAAAACCATATGACAAAAAAAAAAAAAACAGACGAAAAAATAGTTTTTTGACTAGTGCTTATCAAAACATGGTTAGAAGCTGTAGAAATCAGTGCCTGAAACAAATTAGAAAAAGACAACTTCAAAACTAGTGTTAAATGTCATAACAAGGTTCCAAAAGCTACAGAAGTCTTGGGATGTGTCTATTTACAAAAAGGCCCGGGCAAACAAGAACCACCATATTACTACCACAGACAAGTTTATGATCCAGACTACAATGAAACTTTAAAAGTAATGGGGGGAAAGAGCCTAACATACAACCCTGCTATTAACAGCAAACTGTCTGGAGACCTTAATTAAACAAAAGTGTCAAGTGCTCCTCTCAAAACCTCTTGTAGTGATAGACCTGTCAGCAGAAAACAGCAGGACCATTTAAAAGAAGAGTCCGGGGCTGAGAGGACAAGTGACTACACCACAAGGTGGTAATTACACTGTGGGGAAGTAAAAAAAAGGCCAGATCGAAGGGCTCCAAGAGGTACTTCAAAACTAGCTAATCATGCAAGAAGAGATGGGGTAAAGAGACGCTTGGTCTCTAAGGCAAGAATAAACAGCAGCTACTAATTACCAAGGTGACTACTAGACACCACCGTTAGACATTGTCATGGTTGGAATGTTTATGTCCCCCCAAAATTCACATGTTGAAATCCTAGGCCAGGCACAGTGGCTCACACCTGTAATCCCAGCACTTTGGGAGGCTGAGGTGAGAGGATTACTTGAGCTCAGGAGTTCAAAACCAGCCTGGACAACATGGCAAAATCCCAACTCTACAAAAAATACCAAAAAAAAAAAAAAATCCTAACTCTCCAGGTGATGGTAATAGGATGTGGGACCTTTTCGGGGGTGATTAGGTCATGAGGATAGAACCCTCATGAATAGGATTAGTGCCATTACGAAAGAGGCCCAGGAGCTTGTTTGCCCCTTCCACCATGTGACACCATCTATGAAACAGGAAACAAGCCCTCATCAGACACAGAATCTGCTGGCGCCCTGATCTTGGACTTCTCAACCTTCAGAACTGCAAGAAACAAACATATGTTGTTTACAAACTACGCAGTTTATGGTGTTTTGTTAGAGTAGCCCGAAAAGACGAGGACACACACCAATGTCACCACAATTAGGGATATTACTCAAATGAGGGCAAACATTAGTTTACCCATCTCCAATTCAGCAGAAAAGGGGCTTCTGCAGTTGGTAAACTACTGTTCTAGAACCACCCTCATAAGAACACTTGGGTTATGCAATAGACCTAGGTTGAAGGGGAAATCACCCTTTCCAAACCTTATCCTCAGCTGAAAAATAGAGAAAATATCTGCTCTTCCCTGACTTCAAAGGACTGGAATATACAATGAAACAGGAGAACATACATGAAAATGCTCTGTATAAAATGAGACTGTATATGTATATGCAGAACATTTTATCATTTACAGTGTGGCTTAACTTAAAAAGGCCAAAGAAACGTAGATTGCCCCATCAGCCTACAAGCTATAAAGTCTAACATACTTACTTTAAAGTATTAGCAAAGTTACAGTGAACGCACTTAGACACCAGGAGACAGAAAAATAAATGCAGAGAAATTTGAGAAAAATTAGCGCAAAGACCACAAACTTTATTTATCTCACTGGATCCTAAGGGGATCACTACATACTGGATAAAAAGGTTTATTGTGACTCTGTTACCAATAAACGATTAGAGTCTACATGCTTTTCTTTAAAACTCAGGAAAATGTATAATACGTTTTAGAAAAGATTATCATGTAAAAAATACACGTAGTATTGCATTTAGAGTGTTAAGTACCAGTAAGGTAAAATAAAAATAGATGGTGCAGTGCCACAAGAACACTTCTAAGATGAGGTTTAAGAATCCTTGAGGTCAGGTGTGGTGGCTCACGCCTATAATCCTAGCACTTTGGGATGCCAAGGTGGGAGGTTGGCTTGAGCCCAGAAATTGGAGACCAGTCTGGATAACACAGTCTCTACAAAAAAGAAAAAAAAAATTTTTTTTAATTAGCCAGGTACGGTGGCACACACCTGTATCCCTGGCTTCTTGACAGGCTGCAGTGAAAGGACTGCTGAGGCCAGGAGGTCAAGGCTGCAGTAAGCCATGATTGTGCCACTGCACTTCAGCCTAGGTGACAGAGAGACAGCCTGTTTCAAAAACAAAACTCTCATATGTGGGGTTGGGAAGGAGAGGGGTGAACCAGGGATCATTACAGTGTTGCTTATATGTGATACAATGTCCAAAACAAGTCCACACATACTGGCCCACAAACATTCAGATAGTAAATACCTGTTGGTTCTACCTGCCCTGCATCAATTCCCACAGCTAGGGAATGACAACTCCCCTAAATGGGTACTGTCTGAGTGAGGCAAATAATCAAAGCACCTGCCAGGACCCACTGGGCCTGAAAGATACACTCTCAGTAGAGAGTGGGATTAAAAACTGCTGGAGAGGTTAGTTCTCCTGCATCCTGAGAAGACCGTCTACTGAGTCCTGCTACCTGGACCCCTGAAGCTGCTCTACATCTGGTTCATTCTGAGGCCTGATTCTTTGGCATTACTGTCACCACATCCCTCCAGTAATCTCTTTTTTGTTTAAAGTAGTCAGATTTAGTTCCTATTGCTTACAACCAAAGATCTCTGGCTGATTAGCTGTTATACTGTGTCTAGAAAAATTCCATTTTCTTAAAAATTGGGGGAATAAATTTTAATTTGATTGGCAAGTAATTAAACCATTAATTTCACAGTTAAAAAGGATATATCATGGAGTAGGTAAAATTTTAAGATAATGGACTTTTTTTTTGAGATTTTTAAAGATATGCTTCCTCCCACTTTCCACCCTTCCTCCTTCCCCAACCCAATGCAAGTTCTTTAGCGATGGGATTAAAAACACTGGTACAGAGATAAATTTTCCTTAACTTCTGTTCCTAAGTAGATAAAAGCTTTAGGGCAAGTTACTTAACCTTCCTTTTAAACTTTCCATACCTTTAAATTGGATAATACTACCTACATGTAGAGCTGTTACCCCAAGAGATAACACAGGAAACCATTTAGCACTGTTCCTCAGAGCAGAGTTTTATCAGCCATGGCAAACAAATGGGGTTTAGTTAATATAACAAAAGCAAGCTGGCACATACCTTGATGGCTGCAACAATTTCCTGTAGGCTAACCTGTGCAATATGACTTGGCAACATTTGCCATCAAGAGGGGGTATCTTTGTCCAACCCCTTGAATCTGAGTTGGCCTTGTGACTTTCTTTGACTAGCAGAATACTGCAGAGTGATATAGTGTGACTCTTAAGCCTAAGCCTCCAGAAACCTTGCAGTTCTCACCCTCTTGGAACAAAGTGCCTCCACGTGAGGAAATTTAGTGTAGCTGCTAGAAGATGAGATTATGTGGAGCTCAGAGATATCCCAGCTTGACTAACTAGTTCTGACTGGAGACTCAAAAGGACTGCAGCCACATTAGTGACCTCAGGCCAGGCACTACCAATGGAAAAACTGCTCTGCCCTACTTATGAGCAAATAAAATGGTATGTGTTTTAAGCCACAAAGTTTTGGAGCAGGTTGTTAACAATAGATAACTGACAGACATGCTTCATGAATTATCATAATATTTCTATACTTTATATTCGATTCATATCCTAAAATTTCCTGTAACAAACTGTAAGGCCCAAAGTCTACAGAGTCACTATGTCACAGCCAGATGTGGTTACGTTTGTCATTCTTCAAGGCTAGATCAATGTTTCTAATTTCATATAAACAAATGAACTGTATCTCCACCAGAATGCAGGGCATAGGAGACAGAACATACTACAAAGCCAAAATGAAAATTTGCTAAAATTATCATATTTAAACCACAAAGATGCAGGTGCAAATATAGGTGAGTTGAATTTGAAGGTAACTGGCTAAGAAAAAAAAGTAACAATTTAATTGATAACTTAATTAAAGCATTAAATTATGATGTTTCAAAAATCAAAACAGATTATAATTTAATAATCTGTTTAATGATCAAAATTATAATTTTAATTTAGATTATAATTTAATAATTAAAACAGATTCTCCCCTGTAACAATTCTTGCTCCTGTCATTTCTGCCATATACTTCAAAGATAACCAAAGCCCTCTTTTAAAAGTTCCATCTTGGCCAGACAAGGTGACTCACACCTGTAATCCCAGCACTCTGGGAGGCCGAAGTGGATGGATCATGAGGTCAGGAGATTGACAACATCCCGTCATTACTAAAAATACAAAAATATTAGCAGGGCGTGGTGACACATGCCTGTAGTCCCAGCTACTCGGGAGGCTGAGGCAGGAGAATTGCTTGAACCCAGGAGGTGGAGATTGCAGTGAGCCGAGATCGCACCACTGTACTACAGCCTGGGTGACAGTAGGAGAATCTGTCTCAAAAAAAAAAAAAAAAAAAATCCATCTTATACATATTCTCATACCCTTTTTTCCTATGAATAAATAGTGACTGCATCATTCTTTTTAAAGATTGCACATATTTCACCACATGGCTAGGCCCCAATTCACTTAATTAATCCTTTATCAATAGGTATTTAGATCACTTACTTTTTTTTTTCTTTTTGAGACAGAGTTTCACTCTGGTTGCCCAGGCTAGACCACAACCTCCTTCTCCCAGGTTCAAGTGACTCTCCTGCCTCAGCCTCCAGAGTAGCTGGGATTACAGGCATGTGCCAACACACCCAGCTGACATGGTTTCTCCATGTTGGTCAGGCTAGTTTCAAACTCCTGACCTCCGGTGATCCGCCCACCTCGGCCTCCCAAAGTGCTGGGATTACAGGCATGAGCTACCACGCCCGGCCAGATATTTAGATCGCTTTCTATGTTTTGTTATTATAAAAAAAGGAGAGGTAAGCAGTCTGGTACACACTTCGCCAATTGTTTCTTCAAATTCCTAGGCGTGAATTTAACGTTTTTTTTTCTTTTTTTGTAATGACTTTGGGTTCATATTGCTCAAACTGTCATCCAAAAGATATGTAACAAATTTACTTTTTTAACAAGAAGGAAACTTTTAAATGCTAAAAGTCAGAACACATTTTACATCTCTAATATCGATATAAAATGGCAAACCATTCTTTAAATTGCATTTTATCTCTATCTAAAATACTAACTGACGCCTCTTATACTGTATTTAACATTTGGAGGGGGAAAAATCCTAAAATACCCAAATAATTTCTAGTGGTTTTATTTTCAGCACAATGTTGTTTTGAAAAGGTAAACTCCAAAAAGAATATACTTGCTGCAAAATAAGCAAATCAGAAGAGAACGCTGAAAAGCAGGAAAGGAAGCAAAAAATAAACCAATCAGTTAGAGCAGTTATCAGGTCACCAAATCTGCATCTTTACACAATGGCTGAGAGAGAAAAATAGAGACAGTGAAAAGGTGAAACTAAAAGAAGCGGCCCTCAGAGCTCCAGTGATGGCAGGATGAAATTACACACAGACATATATATCTACATGCTCTGTACACACCAATCCTGGAGCTAATCTCCAGGGGTTAGAACACAAGAGGAATCTTTGTTTGCTTTATTGAGGCAAACATATCATGCAGAAAGGAAATGGGGTAGGCCAGGATACAGATTTCCTTTAGGTAAGAATGTCTAGTTAGCAGCTTGAGGGGCCAGCATCAATTACTTCCCTTCCAGGGCAAAGAAGGAACATTAAGCAAAAGACAGCTCCAAAGGCACTGATTCCTTTCAAAAACCATCACATCTGAGAGGGCCCAATCATCAAGCTCTATTTAAAAAACTGGGCAAGGTGAGAACATTTAACAATAAAACTATTGGTAACAGAATCATGCATGAGCTAAGAAGTGAAGGCCACACATTATGACTAAAAACAACTTATTGACTAAAGTTTCATTCTATCCAAGAGGATGAGGGCATTAGATCAAACTTCCATACCAAAAGCAGTGTATGCTAAGTAAACTAGCAGTGTGTGTACATGTGTGCACATATGTGTGTGTGCATGTGTTGGGGATGGTTGCTTGGCAATGCCACAAATCTACGCAACTAATATTCTAGGCAAGAATTCTGCAAATGATGGTCCATGGACCAAATCTAGCTAAGATTTGTATATAGCCAGAGCTAAGAATGACTTTTACATTTTTAAATGGTTGAAAAAATAAATTATGTGGCATATAAAAATTGTATGAAATTCAAATGTCAGTGTCCATAAACATTTCTTGGAACACAGTCATACCCATTCATTTATATCTACGGCTGTTTTCCTGCTATCATGGCAGAGCTGAGTAGATGCAGAGACCTGGATGGCTGGCAAAGTCAAAAATATTTACTATATGGTCCTTTAAGGAAAATTTGCTGACGTCTGTTCTAGGATAGAAAATCACATAGTTTTTTAATGGATCACAGCTCCAAGCCTGTGCAGGTCTGTTGGCTTTGCCCCTGACAAATCCAAGATTTTCATATAACCTGCCAGGCCAATACAGAATGCAACCCCATTCAATGGAAACATCCAATAGGTCGTTAAGATGTTGGGATACCTGCCTATGATAAGAAGAAGATGTAAAAGGCTTTTCTGAGTTGAAAATAAGATGTTTCCAGAAGGTCTAAGTGAAAATAAAGGTGAATGAAGGTATTCTCTTTTAAAAAAACAATGTATGATATCTCTGGCCAGGTGCAGTGGCTCACACCTGTAATCCCAACATCTTGGAAGGCTGAGGTGGGTGGATCACCTGAGGTTAGGCTCTTGAGATCAGCCTTTCCAGCAGGGAGAAACCCAATCTCTACTAAAAATACAAAAATGAGCCAGGTGTGGTGGTGCATGCCTGTAATCCCAGCTACTCGGGAGGCCGAAGCATAAGAACAGCTTGAACCCTGGGAGGTAGAGGTTGCAGTGAGTCAAGATTGAGCCACCGCACTCCAGCCTCCTTGGCCGCAATGAGCCTCCGTCTCAAAAAAAATAAAAGGGTGTATGATATCTCCTTCTAAAGATGAGAATGTAACTATCTTCAAAATGGCTACCACTTTCTGAGTACTCACTAGGGGCCTAGGACTAAGGAAAATTTTTTGCATTTATTATTCCATTTAATGGTCATCTCCTCCAGACTCCGATAAGTTCTATGGCCCAAGCTGAACACAACCAGAAAGCTCAGGAAATGAGAATCAAAGCCAGATTCAAAGTCTAAAGCCTGTGTTTATAATCATTATCCAACCCAAGAGCAGAAGGCATAAATGATCACCACAAATAAATGACAAGAAAGGGAACGACTACAGAAATAGTAGAAGCAAGTTTACTTTTATGGCCATAAGTAGTATACAGTATTTTATTCATATATCTCACACTTTCTTTTGACTCTCTTACTTTAGCATTTAAAGAAAAATACAATTCAGTCCTGCCAGACTCTTTCCTATTGAAAAAATCAACACAGGTACCCAACTATGAAGGCGTTTTAAAGGCAGCAAAATTAGAAACCAAAGTTATAAAGTATAACTTCCACCCATGAAGTCCCTGTGGTACCTGTGAAGGTCTCAAAACGAAAGGAGTAGGGTGAAGTACTTTTAAGGGCGATGGACTATAAAGTACATGTGCAATATTTTAATTTTTAAATTGAGATTGTAAGTGAAGAGAAGATGTTAAATGCAATCTTGCCCACAGAGAGAATCTCGCTGCTGGTGGGCGGCTACTGTTTCTTCCTGCCGAGCATTCATGTCCTCCACTCTGCCAAATACACCATCGTTTTTCCAATTTCCTATAAATATCTACATTTGGGGACCACTCAATCCTAACTCATTTTTGATAATCTTTTTCTCAAAAAAAAGTTTTAAGTGTTAATATTTTCCTCATATCAATTTGGAAATAATTTACTTATTATCATATACCATGAATATACATGTTTCCTCAGAATTTCATTAATAGTTGCCCAAATCTGGCTTATAAGTCCTTCTTGTGGGCCAAAGAGGGGCTAAAAGTTTTATATAGGAAACTTCTAGACAGCTCCCCAACAACTCTACTAGTTAAGCATATCCAGACGAGTAACTGAAGAGTCAAGCAGGTTAAGTAGCTAGAGTGAATAAAGGAAACTAAATTTGAATTTCAAGTCTATTTTGACTCAAACTGTGTTTTTCCAATCATTTTCTACTGTCCTGCCAAGGCACAAACACATTTTCTTATAATGATTCCTTTTCAGTCAAATTTCAAAATTTCTGGAGAGAAGACAGTGAAGCTGAAAGACCCATTTACTCCAAGGACTGGTGTCAAGATCAAATCTTTGCTTATCCACCATCAAACTATCTGGTCTGAATCTTTAGATATAATTTTTAAAAAACACAGCCATAGTGCATGCATGACTAGCATGTCAGGCCAGCTTGGCTTATCAACTGATAGGCAGTGCTTCGCTGTGGGAATAAAATAGAAGTACTTTTACACCTCTAAGAACACATAACTAGTCTGAAGACCCCTTTCTCTCTCTCTCTCTCTCTCTCTCTCTGGCAGTGTCTTACTCTGTTACCCAGGCTCACAACAACCTCAGCCCTGCCTCAGCCTCCCAAGTAGCTGGAATTACAGACACACGCCACCACGCCCAGACAATTTTTTTTTTTTAATTTTTGGTAGAGATGGAGTTTCACCATGCTGGCCAGGCTGGTCTAGAACTCCTGACCTTAAGTGATCCACCGACCTCCACCTCCCAAGGTGCTGACCGCGCCCAGCCTGAAGATAATTTTAAAAGGCAGGTAATGAGCACATAGATCTACTTTTCAAAAATGTTTTTTCTCTTTAAAATGGTCATTCTGTGGTGGCTCATGCCTGTAATCTCAGCACTTTGGGAGGCTGAGACAGGAAGATCACTTGAGCCCAGGAGGTCAAAGATGCAGTGAGCCATGTTCATGCCACTGCATTACAGCCTGGGCAACAAAGGGACACCCTGCTTCAAAAAAAAAAAAAGAAAAAAGAAAAAAGATCATTCTAACTCCCATTTTATTCAATAAAAAGATGTGTCTCCAGTTTTTTTAAGTTCTGGATCTCTTTTCTAAAACAACTACAGATTCTCTTCCAGAAAAATATACATACACCAAAAAGTTTTGGTCACAACTACAGGGGGTTCAGGAATCCCTTGAAACCAACTCTTGGAGGGTCGCAGGCCCCCAGGATAACCCTTGCTCTAAAAGCATATTACAAAAATCCTTACATCATTTCACAGGCCCAGAATAAAGACCATATAGCTAGCTCTCTCATTATTTTTTATATTTTCAGAAGACAAATAGCAAACAAACAAATTCTCTTAACTAGTCTTTCATATTCTAAAAAAAACAAAAATCTTATGACTTGAGTAAATCAATAAACATAAGGTCATACAAGTTCAAAGTCCAAATCAATTTTCTTAAAATCTGCTATTTCCATTTCTGTATTTCTGCCCACAAAGATCTCCCTAGAAAAGAAGAAACACTAGTATGGCATAGGGCTTGAGTCTTTTCTAGTTGAACATTCATAAACAGGTTAATATTTTAAAAAAAGACCACTCCTGAAGTTTGTTACAAGATGTTCTCTCATATATATGAGATACATGGTATGATGAAAAGACAGTTCTTAAATGTTCAACGAATGGATCTGTGTCAGTGCAATTGCAAATTAAATCATGTAGCTGACAAAGCAGATTACAGAGTTCATAAAAGCTCAAATTGTGTGTTTTCCACCACTTGAGTCAAGAACTTTCAGGCTAGGCACAATGGCTCCAGCCTGTAATCCCATCACTTTGGGAGGCTAAGGGTGGAGGATGGCTTGAGCCCAGGGGTTCAAGACCAGCCTGGGCAACATAGTGAGAGCATGTCTCTACAAACATAAAAATAAAAAACTTGACTAGGCATCGTGGCACATGCCTGTAGTCCCAACTAGTTGGTAGGCTGAGGTGGGAGGATCACTTGAGCCCAAGAGTTCCAAGCTGCAGTGAGCCCCAAAGATCGTGCCACTGCACTCCAGCCTAGGCAACAGAGCTTCGAAGATCCTGTCTCAAAAATATACAATAAAATAACTTACGGGAATGTTTATTTTCAAGTACAGCTCAAACTTTAAAGTCTTTCAAATACCTCTTGGTCTTATTACTCTAGAAAATTTCTACCACCATGCAACAAAATTGTAAGTTATCAAATGAACTTATAAAAATGTTTGAACAGCACTCCATCTATGAATAACTGACAGAATAGCTCTTGAAAATTTAAGCTACAGGGGGCAGTGATACTTTCCAGTGAAAATATTAAAAATTATTTTAAAGTCTCTAGATAGTGTTTCAAAATCGGTATTATGATAAGATTAAGAAACACTTAAAAAGAACATTTTATCCCATGACAATTACTTTCTAAATAACTATCCCCACCAAAATGCCACTTGGTATTGTGAACCCCAATCAATTGATAATTGCAGTGTACAATTTTAGTGCTTAAGATTTAAAACAATTTTTCTCTTAGAGTGCCCTGTCTCCTAAAATCAAGGAATTGAACAGGGTCTGATGTCCACCCACAGCCAGCCTTTAGGTCATTTTTTTCACAGTCAGGGAAACATCACACTCTAGGGGAAGGCAAACTACACATCAGAATCTTCATGTAAAGTAATTTTTGCCTTTGTGACAAAAGTCAAATTCTTGAGCACTAATTCTTAAGAACACTGCAATGGTATTATTGAAGTTACTGGCCTCGCATCTATCATTTCTAGCTAGCGGTTAAACACACGTCACTTTAATACATTTGCATCTGCAACTCTTCCTCTTTGAAAGAACTGGGGAAAACAGAGAGAATGTACCTAAATTTAGTAAGGAAAGTGAAACAACCAATTTTATCCTACACAACTTCTTCATCCCAGATATGAAGATCCAAGATCTACCTGGGGGACAGGAAAATTGTAAAATAATGATATGGCTTAATAAAATAACAAACCTGGGTTCAAGACTTGATCCCGGTGCTAAACATAGCTATCCCATTGGAGGTCAAATCACCTGTATTAGTGCCTGTTTCCTCATCCACCTCTCACCACCTAAACGTTGCCATTTACAAGAGAGCTATCGAAGTTGAATCAAAGCGACTTTTGGAAAGAGATGCCAATATAATTTGCAGTGTGCTTCAGACAACTACACACAAGGCAACGTTTCTCACTGAGTACCCCCGCCCCCGCTTTCAAATTCCCCTTAAGATAGGGACAGTTGCATAGACATTTTTTGAAAATCAAAGAGAAAAATAAATAAAAGCACCCCATCATGATCGCCGACGAGATCCCGACTCTAGGGGGGAATTGGGTGCCGGCTGAGGACGATGGGCACACGCTCCCGGTCGCTCTGCAAACTCCTCCCGGAGGTTGCCAAGTTTCTCTTTCACCCTTTTTCCCACACCCGCCGAGCCCAGGAAGGAAGGGGGCGGCCGCAGGGGCCGGAACCGCGCGACCTGGAACCCGGGGCCTTTTCTGATTGCCAGCCGCGCCCCGCGCAAGTGCCGGCGTTCGAGACCAGCCCCGGCGCGCCTGAGAGCCAACTTCGCGGGGACCCCCAGCGACGCGCCCCCTCGGTCCCCCTAGTCCCGCGTCTCCCGGGTTCAGCCGGATCTGGGCGTCCCCGTCACCCTCCCTACCCCCAGTGGAGCGAGCCCACCCCTAGCAGCGTCAGCCTGGATGGGACGGCGGGCCGCAGTCACCTTCCCGAGGAAGGAGCGGGGGCCCCGACTCCCGGCGGCCCGCAGCTCCCGCAGCCCTGGCGGCGTCCAGGCGAGCTCACCTGGCGGCTGGCGGCGGCCTCTGGGGCGGCCTCTGGGCGTGGGCCGGGCGGGGGCGACAAGGGGGGCAGCGGGGGCCCGGACTGCAGCCGGGGCCGCCACCGGCCGCCTAGCCTCGCCCCGACTCGCGCTGGCCGCGGCCGCCCCCGGGAAGTACCGGGTGCGCGGGGAGCGCGGGTCCCGCGGCGGCGGCGGCGGCGGCGGCGGCGGCGCGGCGCGGCTCGGCTCAGGCGTCGGAGCGGGCGGCCGCGGGCGCCGCCGCCTCCTCCTCCATGGCTGTTTACCCGGCTGCATTGTGGGAGTTTGACCTCCGCCGCCGCCAACCGCCGCCTCAGCTTGCGCCGCCGCCGCCGCGCACGCCATGGGAGCCGTGACTGACGGTGAGGCCCCGCTCGCCGCCACCCGTGTCCGCTGCACGGCCCGCTCGGCCTCCCCCGAGACCCCTGGCCTCCCAGGCCGCTTCCGGGAGCCCCTCGGCCTCCTCGGCTGCTTCGCCCGAGCGCTTCGGCCTTCCCGACCTCTCCCCGGAGCCCCGGGCCTCCCCGGCCGCTTCCCCCGACTCCTTCTTCGTCTCTTCGGAGCCCGAGCGCCCCTCGGAGCCCCTCGACATCCCCCGCCCGCTCTCCCGGAGTGGGCGCCCCGCCGTAGGGTGTGCCGGCAGCGTGGTCGGAAGGCTGGGAACACACGTGGGTGGCCGAGACGGCTAGAAGCGATGCAAGGGCAGGTGGGACCGGAGGGAACCCGGGTTTGTCTAGGGATGCGGTGAGGGCTCAGGAGCCGCGAAGGGTGGGTGGTAGTGCCGGGCTTGGGGCTGGGGGCTCGGAAGATTTGTGGAGGGCTGGGTGGGAGTGGCAGCTCCGAAGATGAGGCGGGAGTTTCAGGACTCATGTACAAGGGTTGTCAGGATACAGAGCGTGACACCTGGAGGGGTCCTGGGGCATATTGGGAAGGGCTCACAGACAATGGAGGGAATTGCGATGAGGCCTTGAACTGCGAGTGGATTGTGGGTGAGGAGAAGGAGTGAGGAGGAATTATTTATAGAAGGAATAGATCCGGAGGGTTATCAGGAAGTGTACCTGGGAGATTTACGGGGAGTAAGGAGGAGCCTGTATAGGGATGAGACGATCTAGGGTGGATCAGGACGATAAAAGGTAGGGGGTGTGTGTGTGTGTGTTAGGGAGGATGATTTGTCAGATGGAATGGATTTAGGGGAGTAAAGGCTGGATTTGTGGACAGTCTAAGAGAGATGGTCTATGGACTGAGAGCAGAAATAAAGTGACACTTTGGGGAAGGGGAAAAGGGCATGTTTGGCAACTGGAGGGAGAACCTACAAAGTATCCGGTTAGGGAGGAGGGAGGTCCTTTGATCTGGAAAGGGAAGGTCTAGGGCTCTTGGGTGTTTTGGAGGAGAAGGTAGCCAGTAACTGTAAATGCCTGTGGAGAGGCCACTTCTGAAGAGTTGAAGACCACTTGGGTCTCCACATTCAAGGGCCTGGCCATGAGAAGAACAGTGATAGGCCCAAATATGCAGACTGATAAAGAGTGGTGGAGGTGGGAGGCTACTAAAGACCTAGGAACTTCATGTGGACTTTCAGCTTTGCTTCATTCCAGTTTCGTTTATTTAGTAGATATTTATCCTTCTAGGACTAGGCTTTGGGATTACAACCCAGAACCAACAAGCAAGAGCCTTTCCCTCTCTAACATTTCAGTCTGGCAGGAAAGAAACATTGCCTAATTAATTTTAAGAGTGGCAAATACTACCACAAGGTAGTGCAAGGTTGGGAACTGTAGGAACATGTAACAAAGATTGTTGATCCAATCGATGGAGATGAGAAAGCCTCCCCCAAAAAGTTAATCTCATTTTTGAAGAATAAGTAAATGTTGAACTGGTGTTCTGGGTTGGGAACCACTTGGACAAAGGCCCCAAGATGTTGGAAGAACTCAAAGCTGACAGGTATTGCTAGAATTTAGAAAGTTATGACCCAGAGATTTCTAAGGGCAATGGGAAGCCATTAAAAGTTTTTAACATTGGTGTGGGTGGTGTTAATCAGATTAGCATTAAAACACACACACGTGGCCAGGCACAGTGGCTCACGTCTGTAATCCCAGGACTTTGGGAGGCCAAGGCAGGCGGATCTCTTGAGCTCAGGAGTTCAGGACCAGCCTGGGCAACATAGTGAGACCCCATGTCTACAAATACAAAAAAAATTGGTCTAGCACGGTGGCACACACCTGTAGTCCCAGGACTTGGGAGGCTGAGGAAAGAGGATCACTTGAACCTGGGAGGTCTACGCTGCAATGAGCCAAGATCGTGCCAGTGCACTCCAGTCTAGGTGACAAAGTGAGACCCCGTCTCAAAACAAACAAAAACATGCATACACCCTGTCTCTGCTATGTGTAGAATGATGAGAGGAAGAGGAAATGAGGAGCTAAGTTTCCTCCTCACTTACTAACGTTTACATAGTGCTGTCAGGTAGTGTTCTAATTGTTATCCCCATTTTACAGATGAAACTGAGACATAGGTTAGTTTGCCCAAGGTGGCACAGATAATAAGTTATAGAGGGTCAAAGGCATAGTTCCTCCTGCATAGTCCTCCTGCATAGTTCCTGCTCTTCCCTGTTATGCATCCTGGGTTTACTAGTTCTGCAGTGGCCCTGGTGAGTGACAATAAGGACTCTGACATAAAAGGAATGCAGAGAAGTGGACAGGTGGGAGGGACATGTGTTAGGTAGAATGTCAGGACTTCAGGTATTGAAAGGATGAGGGCGAGAGAAGGAGTTTAGGATGATCCCAGGTTTTTGACTTCACTGTGTGCCTGTTAGTGCTACTTTTCTCCTTATTGAGAGAGAGATGTCCAAAGGAGCGATAGGCTTTGTCATATGGGAGATAGGGAAAGAAGATGAGTTTTAAAGTAGTGAGTGTGGCCAAGTACCCCCTGCCCCCACGTCCTTAGAGGCCACAGGAGTCTCAATCCTGCCACTCACAGACTGTCTCAGCTTCTGTCTCTGAAGATAATAATAAAATCCATGTCAGAGGATTGTTTTGAGGATTAAACACACAAAAAGTTGTAAAGGGCTTTACATTGAGTCCAACACATAATAATTAATGTTCAGTAAATATTATTAAATGTCAGAGTTGTTCCTAATCTGTCTTCCACTTTCCTTTGATGTGGACTGTGCTTTCTCTCTTAATCTGCACAGGTTCCCTTTTCTTGCCTTTTCAGGTGACAGCTCACTTCTTCCTCAAGACCCACCTCAAAAGTCCCGTCTTCTCTTTCCTAGAAGTAGTTGACCCTCTGCCTATTAGCCATATTATTTCATGCATAGTTAGTGCTACTATTGCCATCAATACTTTATTTATTTATATGCCTTATGCTAGAAAACATTTAAGGCAGTTCACCGTAAAGAGAAAACATAAAAATTAAATGGATTAGTAAACAAGACATAAAGAACGTTGAAATTAGGAAAAATAAAGGGAAGTCAGAAGTGGGGTGATCCTCAAAATGCAAAAAGATAAAGCTAATACATTAATTCACCAGGAAGTGACCTATTTCTCCAGTAGGTCATGCCGAGAGGCAGGACCTGATCTACTGTGATCTAGTGTTCATGAGAGAAGGCATCATCCTTAGATGCCCAGGAAAAGCAGGGGCTTTTTCTGATTTTAACTAGAGGAAAAGTTCATCATTGAGGTCCGTGTGAATGAAAGCCAGTGTCATATCCTTAACCTCTTTTCAGCACTGAAGATCATAGAGCTGTTTTGTAGCACATCCCTTGCTAGGTAAAAGAAGGCTAAATCACAATTTAGAAAGACATTCTAAAGCCAATAGAGGCTGGGCGTGATAGCTCACACCTGTAATCAATCTTAGCGCTTTGGGAGGCTAAGACTGGAGGACCATATGAGCACAGAAGTTTGTGACCAGCCTAAGCAACATAGGGAGACCTCATCTCTACTAAAAAAATTTTTTAAATTAGCCAGGCGTGTGTAGTGGTGTTCACCTATAGTCTCAGCTACTCATCTCTACTAAAAATGTTTTTTAATTAGCCAGGTGGAGTGGCACATACCTGTAGGTAGTCCCAGCTACTCAGGAAGCTGAGGAGGAAGTATCACTTGAGCCCAGGAGTTTGAGGTTGCCATGAGCCATGATTGTACCACTGCACACCAGCCTGTCGACAGAGCTAGACCCTGTCTAGAAATAAAACCAATGGACAATGTGGCTTAGGTAGGTAGTGGGTAACTCTGCTGATCTGGCATAATTCAAATCAAGGTTTTTTGGTTGTTTAAGAATATCTAGACCGTAAAGACAAACTACAACTTCTTCAGACCATCCTCTGTAAACGTGGTTTTCGTCAGCTGAGATCAAGCTGAAATGAGTAGTATGTGTGATGAGTCAACAGGTATTTATTGCATACCTTCTAGGCATAATCCAAGGTCCTGGCTACTTTGCAGTAAACCAGACAAAGGAGGGCCCTGGCCCCTGCTTCAGAGAAAGAAGCCATAGTGTACAATCAAATAAGTAAATAAGATAATTTCTGAAAAGAAATGTAATTAAGTTCTGAGAATGAACTTGATGGAACGAGGACAGAGAGTAATGGGGGAGGGCAGGAGATCTGACAAGTTCAACCACATGAAGAGCCGACGAAAGTATTCCAGATACAGACAACAACTAGTGCAAAGGCCTGAAGTAAAAACAAGCTCCGCACCCTTTAGGAGAAGATAAGGAAAGCCAGTGGGCTGGATCTAGGGACAGGACTGCATCCAGGTGGGCCAAGAGGAGTGTGATGTAAAAGGGAGCTCAAGAGGAGCATTGCAGGCTTTGGAAAGGAGACTGAATTGTCCCTTGTGGGCATTTAGAAACAATTGGAGGATTGTAAGCAGGAGAGTTAGTGATCCACTTAATCTTTTAGATCATTCTGAGTTGCGTAAAAAAAATGGATTCTAGGAAGGCAAAAATGAAAACAGAGAGCTCAATGCAAAGTATTCTAGATAAGAGAAGTATGGGCTTGGGTTAGAGCGATGTTATTGTAGAATATAGAAGTGGATGCTCTTGATACCTCATTCATCCTCCTGGAAAGCTCTTGGAGGGGTACCAGTACCTGTCCATGGAACTTACATGAGGGCCAAAGTTTTTTACAAGTTTGAGGTGCCTGTATCACTGTGCCTTCATGTAATCCATTCCTCTGGGTCTGCATATCCAATTGGACTGGAAGCCCTGGAAGAAGCAGCACTTTATTTCCTGCACTCACTTTGAGGAACTGCCCTGCCTTAGAGGGAAGGAAAGGTCTACTATATCACTATCTACGGCTACTAGACTGGATATTTTCACCCCTACTGTCATGTTACAGGTGAAAAAGTGGAGATCTTTGGAAGTTAGTAACTTTCAGTCACACAACTAGTTTATGACAAAGCATTTTTCTCTCCTTCCCTTGTTGCCACTCTAGCATTTTGGCTAACTGAAAAGCAGTTTGGTTGTTGTCACTGTTAATTTAAACTGTGTTAACTGTTTGTATTTTGTATGTATAAATTTAAAGGGTGTTAAATATTGTTAGTACCCTGATAGAAATCATTTCAGAAGCACTTTCTGCAGTTCAGAGAACGTTAGGTAGATATATTGATATGCCAGAGCAACAGATGAGAGACAGAGAAAGGGGTTGGGGTGGAATGTGGCTTTATATTCCATTTAATAGAGCTTGCTGGTTTTGACAGTAGCTTTTTTTTTTTTTAAGTAGGAAAGTATAATGCATGAATATAGACTTGTTGGAATTTGAAATAATAGTTTTAAATATGCCTACGAACGATATGACAGAATAATCGAGCTGCATAATGACTTTCTAATAATGTAATTGTATATATTTTTCTGTGAATGCAGAGGTGAGTAGTAAGTCATCTGTAAAAGGAAGATAATAGTACACACTTTATAGAGTTGTTTCAAGGATGAAACATGATATTATATGTAAAGCACTTTGAAGTTGAGTGACCATTTAATTTATTGTGTAAACCAGGACACTTTTCAGAGTGAAAGGAAACAAATAGGATGTGTGGTCACCAACTAAGATTACATAAATGCTGTATAAGTGTTTCTTGCTGCTGTTATTCCTATTTCACTTGCTGATCCAGTGTTAATTAGACATTTGTGGGCACAGGATTCATTTGTTTTTGGTTTTTTTTTTTCATTAGTGCCATTGGATTTGCCCACTTTGTTTCATTCTCTGTGGCCCCAGCACAGGGATAACTCCTGCAGTTCAACTATTAAATGATGTTTCTTTAGCCAAGATGATTGGTTTTTCAAAGCAAAATTGACATTTCACCTTGACTTTATTAACACTGTAAACATGTAGGCAAGCAGAGAGAAAAGACAAAGGACCTCAACGTGATGTTTTGCTTTGCTTTTCCTTTTAAAATTTTAAATTTAATTTTGGTGTAAGTAATTTGCCTTGGCATCAGCAATTTATGTAGACCGGTCTCAAGTATCTTAGGAGAGGTTAATATTTACATGGAGGAATCAAACCATCTTACTTATGATTCCTTCCACCTACCTCTTTATGTGTCTTCTTAATATTGTTGACCTTAAACATTGTTTTAATGATTTTGAGCTTTTTGAAAGGAGGGGCCAGGCGTTATTTTACTATAAGGAATGTAACACAATGGGCTAATATATGTAATTCATCTTAATAACATGACCTGTGGTGGTCTAACAATAAATCTTACAGAAATCTCCGTAAGCATTGTTTTTACATGGCTTTAGTTCTCTTCTTGTTCATTTAAATAGGTCAAGTCAAGCCAGTTTTCTTTTTTGTTGTTAACACATCATAACTTTATTTAATAACAGAGTAGCATTTTTAATACAGGAAAAAATGAAGTACCTGAGAATGATAAATAAGTTTACCACTCAGTTAACCACCATTACTACTTCAGAAAAAAAGTAATACATGTCAGTAAATTCAAGAAGAAATACACAGTATGAAAAATACAAACCTTCCCCTCTACCTTCCACAATAATCCCTCTCCTAGAATGATTTTTAATGCCTATAAAAGGTAAAAGTATCTTCTCTGGAGCCTGACTCCTGAGTTTGAGTTCCATTTCTATTCCTTACTTCCTGTGACACTGAATTTTTGGCAAGATGCTTTTCATTGGTAAAATAGGGATAAGAATATCTATAATGCTATCGTGCGAATTAAGTGTATTTATATGTGAAAAGCATCTAAAACAATCCTTGGCATATTTAAGTGTTAATATATCTGTTGCCTAGTGTACCAGCATGTATATATGCTTGAAAATTTTATATAACCATTTACATACTGGTCTGTATTCAACTTTTACATACCCATAAAATTTTTTTAATGATATAGTAGGTGCGTATGTATATGGGGTACATGAGATATTTTGATACATGCATACAATGCAAAATAATCATAGCATGGTAGATAGGCTATCCATCCTCTTCAAGCATTTATAATTTCCTTGTTATAAACATTCTAGTTATGCTTTTTTAGTTAGTATAAAATGTGCAATAAATTATTGTTGACTGTAATCATCCTATTGTGCTATCAAATGCTAGATCCTATTCTCTCTATGTAGCTATATTTTTGTACGCATTAAGCATCTCTGCTCCTCGCCTGCCACCACACACCCCACCACTCTTCCCAGCCTCTGGTAACCATCTCTACTGTCTACCTCCATGAGTTCAATTGTTTTAATTTTTAGCTTATCATGGAGCTCTTTTGAATATAGATCTACCTTATTCTTTTATATCAGCCTTTATAGTTATTAATTTTTTAAACAAATCTTCTATTGGCATTTAGTTTGTTTTCAGTTTTTTACTCTTCCGAACAGTGTTACAATGGAGATATTTGAGTAGATATTTTTGTATACTTGTGGGAATGCTTTCTAAAAGATAAGTCAGAAGGTATACATGTCTTTAATTCTGGTATATCTTGCTATCTTGCCTTAGTATCAGTAGCCAGCTGCTTTTCCCACTGTAATCCTGTCTGAAATTGTTATGCCTTCCTGTGGCTTTCAGTTTAACACCTACAGAATTTTTTGCCAAACTGCATTTAGAAAGGAAATTCTAATCCTCACTGGTAGATCACAGGATTAGTAGTTCACAGAGGCAGGTGAGATTGCAGCCCTTCCTCAAATGGAGCCACAGTTGACCTGTAATTTAGCCTTCGCAGGGAGTTACATAACAGTGATGCTATTGCCACCGGTAGTCAAGCCTTGACCTGTCTCTAAAGTTGTTTTGTAATCAAGGTTTAAATGGCAAATATAGGGAAAGAACAATTATGGATTTTGAAAGGAATATTAGTCTGGATTTATGAGAAACTGTTTTATGCTAAAATGAGAGCACAGCTAAAATGGTTGTGTCATCTGACCAGAGGCCTGAAAAGTTGCTCTAGTAACTATAAAGGAGTCATTTCTTCCTGCCTTTATGTTTATGAAAAATAGAGTTTTAAAATCTAACTTCTTGAAAGGACTTTTTGAGGCTTATTCAGTGTCTTGAGTAATTTTATATTTCTTCTGGGTATATGTTGGCACATATGTATTCCATTTTGCAGGTAAATATTTACATTTCAGCATCAATGTGTCATTACTGATTTTAAACTGATTTTGAAAGACAGAGATTTTGTATGTGCAATTATGGTACAACATATAACCAAATCCAGTAGGAAGTCATAAGTTCTAGAATCGTGATAATAGTCTACTGCTAAACCAGTCCTGTTTTTTATGTCTTCAGTGGTTAACATTTCATTTAGGCGTATTGGATATGAGGCATTTTGATGAGCAAATATTTATCTCATGCCTCTGCCTTATAGACAGTATACACTAGACAATATGTGGTCATATTACTTATATGAAAAGTTAATTGCTGACTCCTTTTCTTGACTCAGATTCACACTCCTCAGTCTTTCCAGGAGCTAGATGGATGGTATTATCCAGCCACTGTCCTTGAAGCCTAAAGCCAGGTGGAAAACCACCACCCTCACAGCAGGTGTCAAGTATTTTGGTTTAGAAACTCTTTCCAGATGATGTTGATCCTCATAGTAAAGAAAGTAATTATGACAACTAAGGAGTGATGTTGATAACATCAATAAAATAACAAAAATAAAATCTGCTAAGCCATCTTTACTGTTTTTATAGGATAGACCAAAGCCCACCAGAATTACTAATGTAGGCATTCAAATTGCTTATGGAGGGTTTCAAGCATGATAATTTATGAAGTCAATGTGTATAGTAAACAAAATGTGTTTTCAGTGTGTTCAGTGTGGAGCTAATTGATACGGTGTCATTAAAAATAATAATGCTCATGCCATTTGTGTAGGAGCTGTCAGCAACAGGCCATCTTTAAATTTGAAAAGAACAGAGGCTGTTGTCAAGCTAAGAGGTTACTTTTTTATTTTATTTTGTTGCTGTTGGAGCTATGCTCTGCACTTTATACATGTTATTTCAGTAATTCTTGTCCACAGAGTTTCTAAGCAGCAACTGTTTATGCACAGTTTAATCTAGAAACACAATAATCTTCCCAGTAAGTTTGAGACAGAAGCAAATTTGTAAGGAATCCCAACTGGGCAAAACTTCATATGTATAAATGCGTAATATGTATCTACATAGATATGTCTATAGATAAATCTTCAACATTTGCTCTGACTTTTATAGGATGATACAAGTTGTGAATTTTATTTATCAATTCAGTCAGGCTCATGTAATTGATTCCTGCTCTGTTTGATCTTGGTTAGCAGTTTTACAAACCCATCAGATGTGTAAACCAAAAGTAACTGAGACAAGTCTTAATTAATTTGGGAGTTTATTTTGCCAAGGTTAAAGATATGCCCATGACACAGCCTCAGGAGGTCCTGAGAACATGCCAAAGGCAGTTTGAGTTACAGCTGATTTTATACATTTTAGGGGGACAGAAGTTACAGGCAGACATCAATGAATGCATATAAAATGACCATTGGTTCAGTACAGAAAGGCAGGACAACTCAAAGGTAGGGGGTGGGGAGGACTTCCAATTCATAGGTGGAGTTAATTTTCTGAGTGACAATTGGTTGAGTTATGTTATTATCTAAAGACCTGCAATCAATAGAAAGGAATTTCTGGGTTAAAATAAGGGGTTGTGGAGGCCAAGGTTCTTATACAGATGATACCTCCAGAGAGCAGGCTTCACAGAGAATAGATGGTAAATATTTCTTACCAGATTTAAAAAGGTGCCAGACTCTAGTTAATCTCTCCTGGATCAGGAAAAGGCCTAGAAAGGGAAAGGGATTCTCCACAGAATGTAGATTTCCCCCACAAGAGAACTTTTCAGGGTCATTTTAAAATACATAAAAGAAATATATTTCGGAGTAAAATACTTCAATTTCTTTCAATGTCTGCTGTCTGTCATGTGTTGTATCTTATTGGTACAAAGAGTCTGTTTGGTCAGTCTTAAGATTTCTGTTTTAATGTTCATGCTGGTCAGTTGTGCCTGAATTCTAGAAGGAAGGTATAATGAGGCATTCTGATCCTACCCCCATTCCCATCATGGCCTGAACTAGTTTTTCAGGTTTACTTTGGAAAGCTCTTGGCCTATTGATGAGGGTGGGAGGGGTGCCATTCAATTGGCTGTAGGGCTTAGAATTTTATTTTTGGTTTACAGTTTCTTCATTAAAGTTTTAGAAATGTTGTCCAATGATATAAATAAAAGTTATGTCAGAGTTTCTTTTTTTTTTTTTTTGAGACAGAGTCTCACTCTGTTGCCCAGGATGGAGTGCAGTGGCATGATCCTGGCTCACTGTAGCCTCCGCCTCCTGGGTTCAAGCGGTTCTCCTGCCTCAGCCTCCTGAGTCGCTGGGATTACAGGCATGTAACCCCATACCCGGCCAGCTTTTGTATTTTAGTGGAAACGGTTTTGTCTTGTTGGGCAGGCTGGTCTCAACTCCTGACCTCAAGTGATCTGCTCACCTCTGCCTCCCAGAGTGCTGGGATTATAGGCATGAGCCACTGTGCCTGGCCTTTTTTTATTCTTCTTGATACAGCTTTTTGAAGACACAGCACTTTTGGATTATAATTGCTTGCAAAAAAGCTTTCATAAAAGATATTAGAACCAAAGCAACTGTGGACAACATGACTTAAGAGCTCGTTAAAATAATGATGCATTTGACAAGGAAATTTGGTTATTTCTCAACCAAAATTATGACTGATAGCATTTATACCAATACATACCAGATTTATAGGAACTTTTTTTTTTTAAATCACAGAGTGGATGAGAAGCCTGATTTTAGGGGCTTTCCTGGAAATCTTTTTTAGCAGTCCTTTTTCCAGTGTCCTGGTTGTTTGCACAAATGGCAGTGAATTTTTGGAAACTGCTGTTTTAGGGGTTGCTTATTTGGGGACGCACCCTAGGACAAGCCTAAATGTCATTCTAGGTTGTTGGTGGTCATGGAGCTGAAATACTTTGGGAATGGCTTTTGAAAAGGTAATTTGCAGTCTTTTGGGTTTTGCCTGACCCATTAAGTAGATCCGATGGCACTTGTTGGGTACTTGATAGAATTCTCAGGAAACTACCATTCTGCCTCTTTCGTCCATGTGGGGCTCCCTAGATAACACCAACATGTGTACTAGTTGGTACAGATAAAGTATCCTGGGGTCAAAAAAAAAAGTATCCTGAGGTCATAAGTTACCAGTAAGGCCTGGCACAGTGGCTCATGCCTATAATCCCAGAATTTAGGAGGCCAAGGCAGGTAGATCACCTAAGGTCAGGAGTTTGAGACCAGCCTGGCCAACATGGTGAAACCCCGTCTCTGCTAAAAATACAAAAAATTAGCTGGGCGTGGTGGCATGCACCTGTAATCCCAGCTAGTCAGGAGGCTGAAGCAGGAAAATTGCTTGAACCCAGGAGGTGGAAGTTGCAATGAGCAGAAATAGTGCCATTGCCCTCCAGCCTGGGCAACAAGAGCAAAACTTCATCTAAAAAAAATTAAGAAATTAAAATTTAAAAAAAGTAAGTTACCAGTAAGATCCTGAATTCTTCAGAAAACTTGTGACGTTCTTCTCTAGGTTTAGGAAAATCTTAAACTGTGGCCCTGAAGTCCATTTTTGTCCAGGGAGTACAAGTCACTTGGGGATTATCTTCTGATTTTTCGGATGATTCTCTCATAAGGAAACTGTTTAACTGCTTTTTTCAGGGAAGAAAGGCAATTCAAACAAAGTTAGCGGACTGGATATTTAGGAGTAGATTTTAATATTCAGGCAAAGTAAGTAGGGGGAGAGAGGGTGCAGTAGGAGTCATATCAGTTTTTACCATCCTTGGTAAGGGGGTATCTTTCCAACTTCTCATTAATTAGCTCTTTACAGTGAATCTTTTTTGTTGTTGTTTTGTTTTGAGACCAAGTCTTGCTCTGTTACCCAGGCTGGAGTGTAATGGCGTAATCTTGGCTCGCTGCAACCTCTGCCTCCCAGATTCAAGCAATTCTTCCGCCTCAGCCTTTCAAGTAGCTGGGATTACAGGCATATGCCACAATGCCCAGCTAATTTTTGTATTTTTAGTAGAGATGGGGTTTCGCCATGTTGGCCAGGCTGCTCTCTAACTCCTGACCTCAGGTGATCCACCCACCTCAGCCTCCCAAAGTGTTGGGATTACAGACATGAGCCTCCGTGCCAGGCCATTACAGTGAATCTTTTTAAAACATGATTTTAGAGCACTGTTGTCTCTTTGAGGCTTCTGAATGCCAATAAGAATTCTGTTCTCTCTGCCTAATTTGGGATGCTCAAGGTTTAAGTGCACTTCTTAGATGAATAGTCTTTTTCATCTGGAACATTCCATGTAATGGCATTATAATTCTGAATTATCTTTTGTAAGATTTTGCCATTTGTACATATTTGTAGCTTTCAGAACCAGAAACCTTATACACAAAAAAAGTCAGATTGGCCAGAAGGCGGGGTACTCAGATCTTTAGAAATTAAGGAAACCATTTTATGTTGGATATTGGGTCTTTCAAACCCAAAATGGCTTTGGCTTTGAGATCACCTTGACCAACTTAGCCAATGACTTTTCAGTTTCTGTCTTTTCTGTCTGACCCAGTCAGATGCCTGAGGCCTCCCTCATCTAAACATGTAAGAAAAAAGAACACAAATACCTATGAATTCCAAAAGCCAGAGTTCATGCCCCTCTCCACCCCTTGGTAATAACCACTTACTGTGACTGCTGTCGGTTACCTTTACTACTGTGGCCCTGTATGTTAGCCACAAAGACTGTAACCCACATTTCCCTCTGGCCATATGTTGGTCGTCAATGGGATGCAGCCCATATTTCTGTCCAGCCACATTTTTCAGGGTTTGACTCAAGCCTTTTATAGCATCATGCATGATATATCACCAGAGTGGAGGCCAAAAAAATATAGCCCTTACCAGTGACTTGTCAGCCACTATGAATCCAAAAGTCATGTGCCCTGCCACAGCACAAACTAACCCTAAGTACCCCAAAGTCAAATGCTCTCTTACAGCACAAACTAACCTTGATACCACCAAAGCCAAAAGCCAAAGATACCAAGGAGCTTAAATGCTTAAGAGAGCAGAGCTCAGATCTAAGAGGGACTTAACAACCCTCAGGGCTTCATGAAGGAGGCAGTGCCCACCACCCCCCAAAAAAGAAGGTTAGCATCACCTTTTCCTGTGTTCCTCAAGGAGTCTCAGGTCATCAGCTATCTCCAGGCCTTTTTATGGACATCTGTCAAAAGACAAAATTACAACAAATTTAGTTTAAAGATCTTAATTGTCTATGATTGTAGACTTGGGCAACACTTCATTTCATGAAATAGAATATGTGCCCCAGCCTCAAAGATCTTCAGAATGCCGTTAGGCTCTTTTTCTCATTGCCTTGATTAGTAACAACTGGTTTCCTTCTATGCATACTAATCTATTTAGCAAACAGTTGCTTGACTGCACCCTTAGTATTCTCTAACACACTTTTTCATTCTTTGTGTGGCCAAGAAGCAAATTTTCTGATTCTTTTTTTCTGTTTCTCTTTTTATTATAAATAATCTTTAAGTCATTTCTTCCCTTTTGCATCTGACTGTACATAGTTAGAAGGCACACAGCAGCCTGAATGCTTTGCTACTTAGATATTTTTTCTGCTACATATTCCAGTTCATTGCTCTTAAGTTCTGCATTCCATAAAGTCCTAAGACACATACACAGTTCAGTCAAGTTCTTTGCAACTGTAAAACAGCAATGGCCTTTACTACAGTTTCTGATACCATGTTCCCCATTTCCATCTGAGGTCTCATCAAAATGGCCTTTAGCATTCATATTTCTACTAACATTGTAATCACATCCACTTAAGGAATCCTGAAGAAGATTTAAGCTCTCCGTAGTTTGAAATCTTCTGAAGCCTGGCCAAATTGCCTACAATACTCCATTCACAGCCATATAGGCTGTGCCCAGCATTCACTTCAAAACTCTTCCAGTTTCTACCCCTTACCCAGGTCCAAAGCCACTTCCTCATTTTCAGGTATTTGTTATAGCAACAGCCATACTGCCAGTACAATTTCCCATCTCATTCTGTTTTCCTCTGCTGTAACAGAATACCAGAGAATGGGTAACTTATAAACAATAGAAGTTTGTCTCATGGTTCTAGAGAGTGGGAAATTCAACATCAAAGGGCCAAATATGGTGAAGGCTTTCTTGCTGTGTCATAACATGGCAAAAGGTATCACATGGCAAAGGAGAGTGTGAGATGGAGAAAGGAAATGGAGCTGAACTCACCCTTTTATCAGGAGCTCACTCCAAGATTACAAACCTGTTTCCACAATAGCTTCATAAAAGCCCTAATGACCTAATCACCTCTTCAAAGTTCCCCATCTTAATATCGGCATGATGGCAATTAAATTTCCTTCTTTTTATATATTTATTTTAAACTATATATGTGAAGTATATATACATTGTGGAATGGTTAACTAGCTAATTAACAAATGCATTACCTCACAGAGTTATCATTTTTGTGGTGAGAGCATATAACATTCACTATTTTTACATTTTCCAAGAATACACTATATTATCATTAACTATAGTCACCTTGCTGTACAATTAGATCTCTTGAAATTTAATCCTCCTAACTATAAGTATGTATCTTTTGACCAACATTTCCCCAACTCCCTTCTCCCTAGCCACCCCGGCCTTTGATAACCACCATCATATTCTCTGCTTTTGTGAGACCATTTTTTTTAGATTCCATATATGAGTGTGATTATGCATTATTTGTCTCTCTGTGCCTGGCTTATTTCACTTAAATGTTCTCCAGGTTCATCCATGTCGTTGAAATGACTGGTTGTCCTCCTTTTTATGATTGAATAGTATTTCATTGTGTATGTATGTGTGTCTGTGTATACACACACATCCACATTTTTTTTTATTCATTCATCTGTTGGTAAACACCTAAGTTGATTCCATACCTTGGCTATTGTGAATAAGGCTGCTATAAATGTTGGAGTACAGATACCTCTTTGACATACTGATTTTATTTCCTTTGGACACATAACCAGTAGTGGGATTGCTGGATCATATGGTAGTTCTATTTTTAATTTAAAAAATTATTGAGGCCTAGCATAGTGGCTCATGCCTGTAATCCCAGTACTTTGAGAGGCCAAGGTAGGCAGATCATTTGAGGTCAGGAGTTCGAGACTAGCCTGACCTACATGGTGAAACCTCATCTCAACTGAAAATAGATTATTAGCTGGGCATGATGGCACATGCCTGTATTCCCAGCTTTTCAGAAGGCTGAGGCAGGAGAATTGCTTGAACCCAGGGGACAGAGGTTGCAGTAAACTGAGATCATGCCACTGTACTCCAGCCTGGACAAAAGAGTGAGAAAAAATATAAATATAAATTTATATAAATATAAATGTGTATATATATATATTTTTTTTTTTGGCCAGGCACAAAGGCTCATGCCTGTAATTACAGCAGTTGGGAGGGTGAGGCATGTGGATCGCTTGAGTTCAGGAGTTTGAGACCAGCCTGGGCAGCATGGTGAAACTGTAGTTTCAGCTACTTGGGAGGCTGAGGTGGGAGGATGGCTTGAACCCAGTAGCTGGAGGTTGCAGTGAGCTGAGATCATGCCACTGCACTCCAGCCTGGGTGACAGAGCCAGACCCTGTCTCAAAAAAAAAAAAAAAAAGTAGAGTCTGGCTCTGTCACCCAGGCTAGAGTGTAGTGGCACAATCATAGTTCACTGCTGCATCCTCAAACTTCTGGGCTCAAGCGGTCCTCCCAAGTAGCTGGAACTACAGGTCCACACCACCAAGCCTGACTTTTTTTTTTTTTTAAGACATAGTCTTACTATGTTACCCAGGCTGGTCTCGAATTCTTGGCCTCAATCAATTATCAGTCCCCTCACCTCAGCCACCTGAGTTACTGGGATCGTAGAAGTGAGCCACTGTGCCTGGCTCATATTTTTTTCCATTTTTTAAAATTTTAATTTTATTATTTTCAATAGCTTTTGAGGTACGAGTGATTTTTGGTTATATGGATAAACTCTATCAGTAATGAATTCTGAAATTTTAGTGCACCTATCACCCATGTAGTACACTACATGAGTAGTGTACTTATACCCAATGTACCTAGTGTAGTTTTTTTTTCCCCTCACCCCTTTCCCAACCTCCACCTTCTGAATCTTCAAAGTCTGTTATGTTACTTTGTATGTCTTTGTGTCCTCATAGCTTAGCTCTCATTTATAATGTGAGAACATACGGTATTTGATTTTCCATTCCTGAGTTACTTCACTTAGAATAATGACCTCCAGCTCCATTCAGGTTGCTGCAACAGATACTATTTCATTCCTTTTTTTTTTTTTTTTTTTTTTTTTGAGACTGAGTCTTGCCCAGGCTGGAGTGCAATGGCTTGGTCTAGGGTTACTGCAACCTCCACCTACCGTACCAGGTTCAAGCAGTTCTCCTGCCTCAGCCTCGCCAGTAGCAAGGATTACAGGCACACGCTTCCACACCCAGATAATTTTTGTATTTTTGGTAGAGACAGGGTTTCACCATATTGGCCAGGCTGCTCTCGAGCTCCTGACCTCAGGTGATCCACCCGCCTCAGCCTCCCAAAGTGCTGAGATTATAGGCATGAGCCACCACGTCCAAACAATTATTTTATTCCTTTTTATGTCTGAGTAGTATTCCATGGTGTATAGATACTACATTTTCTTCATTCACTCATTGATGTATGGACACTTAGATTGTGAATTCTCCAGCTCATATTTTCAGTTTTTTGAGGACTCTACATCTTTTTCCCATAATAGCTGTACTAGTTTACATTCCCACCAATAGTATATAAGAGTTCCACTTTCTCCACATCCTCACCAACACTTATTATTGTTTACCTTTTTGCTAGTAGCCTCTCTCAGTGGGATGAGGCAGTATCTCACTGTGGTTTTGATTTGCATTTCCCTGATTATTAATGTTGAGAATTTTTTCATATACCTGTTGGCCATTTGTATGTCTTCTTTTGAGAAGTGTCTGTTCAGGTCATTTTAATGGCAGTTAAATATCGACATGTGTTTTGGAGGGGACGTTCAAACCATAGCATCAAACTTTAATCTCTTAGATCTGTTAATATTTTTCCTCTCAGTCAGGGCACTCACTCCCCAGTTTGCCTCAGATGTTGTTTGCCTATTACATGAATGCATTTACATTTGAAATCCCCAGTTGTCAATATAGTTGGAGGTCTAGGCATATAGGAAGAAAATGGTATTTTTTGGAGACTTGAGAGGAACACAGATAAGACTAGCAAAGGAACTGTTGAATAGCACCAGTGCCACCAGATTCACCCACTAGATGCTTCCTTTTAATAAAGTTAAAATATTTGTGGTAAGAAAATTCTATTAATGTTTATTTTCTACATTTTAATCTCTTCAAGGACTGTGTTTTTTTGTTATTTTGTTTTTTTTGAGATGGAATCTTGCTCTGTCGTCCAGGCTGGAGTGCAATGGCACAATCTCTGCTCACCACAACATCCGCCTCCTGGGTTCAAGCAATTCTCCTGTCTCAGCCTCCCAAGTAGCCGGGATTACAGGCCTCTGCCACCATGCCCAACTAATTTTTTGTATTTTTAGTAGAGACGGGGTTTCCCCACGTTGGCCAGGCTGGTCTCGAACTCTTGACCTCGTGATCTGCCTGCCATGGTTGGACTCCCAAAGTGCTGGGATTACAGGCATGAGCCCCTGCGCCCGGCCAGGACTGTGTTTTATTTGTCTCAATCTCTTCAGATAATATTGTTGGTGGTTAAAAAACTGAAAGCATTAGTTTGTGTTTTTTAAATGTAAAATTAAAACACTTGATGAATATGTAGCTTGAGCAGTCTGCCAAAGCCATGACTGAGAACCAAACCCAATTCTAAAAATGTTTATTTGATGTTATCACAGAATATATTTTAAAACTGGAGCCATCTGCCTTCCAAAGTTTATCTCCACTGCACCTGCGCTCAAAAATACTTCTGCCTACACACAGGAACTATTGTTTAAAGATTTTGCTGTTATTTCAATATGCAGGCTCTCTAGGAATTATTCACACTTTTTTATTTTTGAAAAATAATGAGGCTGGGCACAGTGGCTCACGCCTGTAATCCCAGCACTTTGGGAGTCCAAGGCAGGCAGATCATGAGGTCAGGAGATGGAGACCATCCTGGCCAACATGGTGAAACCCTATCTTTACTAAGATAAAAAAATTACCCGGACGTGGTGGTGCACACCTGTAGTCCCAGCTACTTGGGAAGCTGAGACAGGGGAATGGGAGTCCTTGAATGCAGAAGGCGGAGACTGCAGTGAGCCGAGGTCACGCCACTGCACTCCAGCCTGGCAACAGAGTGAGACTCCATCTCAAAAAATAATAATACAATATTTTAAAAAATAATGCATACTGTAAAAAACAAGAGAAAACCTCAAGTTCTACTAAGACATGCAGGCAAATTATATCTTTTCCCACCTCTATCTGTAGTCCATTTTACCAGAAATAACCACTATTACAAGTTTCTTGAGGATCCATCCAAGGATCGTCTCTGAATACACACATGCGTGTGCACACCCAAAGCCTCCTTTTTTCCCACATATGGCAACTTATTGTATATGCTTCTCTACACCTGTTTTGTTTTCATTTTACCTAACATATCTAAGGAGAGTTTTCTGGTATCAGTATATATATCTGCACTATTTTTTTGGCTCAGACTATCATATTATGTGAATGTTTTATCATTTAACCAGTTTCTTACTGATGAATAGGTTTGCAATCTTTCTACTACAAACAGGACCACTAAGAACATCCCTTTATGTCTTTGTGCATGACTGCACTTATATAGGACAAATTTCTAGAACTGGAATTATGGGGTCAGAAATATATGTGCATTTTTAATTTTATCTGTGACTGTTCAGTGGCCCTACAAAGAATTACCAGTTTACATTTTACTGGTTTATAAAAGAGCAGTTTTCTGGCCAGGCACGGTGGCTCGTGCTTGTAATCCCAGCACTTGGGGAGGCTGAGGTGGGCAGTTCACAAGGTCAGGAGTTCAAGACCAGCCTGGCCAATATGGTGAAACCCCATCTCTACTAAAATACAAAAATTAGCTGGGCATGGTGTCAGGCGCCTGTACTCCCAGCTACTCGGGAGGCTGAGGCCAGAGAATTGCTTGAACCCAAGAGGTAGTGGTTGCAGTGAGCTGAGATCGTGCCACTGCACTCTACCCTGGGTGAGAGAGTAAGACTGTTTAAAAAAAAAAAAGTGCGGTTTTCTAACACCTTTGCCAACAGTTTTATCAGTTCTTTTGATTTTTGCTTATCTATTAGGTGAAAAATTATATTTTACTATGGTTTTAATTTGCCTTGCTCTTGTTATGAGCCAGGATCATTTTGTCTGGGTAAGAACACTAGCTCAGAACTGCCAGGCAGATAGATTGGGACCCCACTTGTTGGTCATCATTGTCATCTACACTGCTTTTTATTTTTTCTCTTATTATTTTCCTTGGGGCAAAAGTCAGAGAGTATCGTTTAAAAAAAAATTCTCATGGGGAAAGAAACCTTACAGATAACTATATATATATAATATATGTATTATGTAATATGTATATATAATATGTATAATATATATAATATGTATATTATAGATATTTATATTTGTATAAATAAAATATAATATAAATAATGTATAAATATATAATAAATACTATATATTATATAATATAAATTTATAATATAAATATTTGTAAATTATAACAATATATATATTAATATATTTATAATATATGATATATGTATTATTTGTTTTGGAAATAGCATCTTGCTTTGTTGCCTATAGGCACTGGAGTGCAGTGGTGAGATCATGCCTCACTGCAGCCTTGATCTCCCAGGCTCAGGTGATCATCCTTCCTCAGATTCCCAAGTAACTGGGCCTAATAGGCACATGCCACCACACCCAGCTAATTTTTATTTTTTGTAGAGTCAGAGTCTTACTGTGTTGCTCAGGCTGGTCTGGAACTCCTGGGCTCAGGTGATACTCCTACCTCAGCCTCCCAAACTGTTGAGGTTACAGGCATGAGCCACCACACCCAGCCTTAAATTATATGTTTATTTAACAAATTCATTTCTTTTTCCCTGACCCATTCTTTTTTCCTAGTTTGCCACTACATCTTTTAAATATTTCCAGTCTATTCCTTTTATCAGTGCCTCTCACTGGCCAGAGACGTAAACATTTGGATTTCTGTCTGTCTGGGCAAATTATTTCACAAAAGGTTCTCTAAGAATTATTGGCTTATTTCCTTGATTATATCTGAAAATTATTTCCATTCAACAACCCAGTAGGCTGCCAACTCTGTAAGGATGTCTTTTCACTGCTATTATTTCAGCCCCTAGAACAGTACCAGACACACGGTAGTCATGCGATAACTGTTTTTTTCTTTACTATATAAATATTTTTATTATATGCAATAACATAAAACATGCATAACATAAAATTTACCATTTTAGCTAGCCATTTTTAAGTGTACAGTTCAGTGGCATTAAATACATTTACATTTCAATAATTTTCTTTTGAATAAACAATTGGACAGTGATACTGGTTATTTGTATTTGAAAGTTACCAAGAGCCAGATGGTAACATTGCCCTTCTTTCCTGCAGACGAAGTCATACGGAAGCGTCTCCTCATTGATGGAGATGGTGCTGGAGATGATCGGAGAATTAATCTGCTAATGAAGAGTTTCATTAAATGGTGCAACTCTGGGTCCCAGGAAGAAGGGTATTTTATTTCACTGTTGTTTCTATACCTATGTCCTAATGTGATTTTAGGCTATACATTAAGGTCCTGTGAATAGATCAAATTTTCACTCACCTTAAATGTCCAGTGGAGTCAACTCTTAATTAATTAAGAATAGATTTTCTTGGCCTTTTCTTTTCTTCAGAGGCCTCCCATATGTTTAATAAAACATAGAGGAGGCAGATTGGTAAGGAAAAATGAAGATTAAATTCAGACCCATTAGGATATAAGTGTTTAATAAGTCTATGTATGTATTAAGTTGGCACAAAAGTAATCGTGGTTTTTGCCAATATCTTTAACTTTTGCACCAACCTGATACACACACACACACATAATCTTTTTTTTTGACACAGAGTCTCATTCTATTGCTCAGGCTGGAGTGCCATGGTGCAATCTCGGCTCACTGCAACCTCTCCCTCCCAGGTTCAAGCAGTACAAGTGCCTCAGCCTCCCAAGTTGCTGGGATTATAGGCATGCACTACCATGCCTGACTAATTTCTGTATTTTTAGTAGAGATGGGGTTTCACCATGTTGGCCAGGCTGATGTCGAACTCCTAGCTTCAAGTGATCTGCCCACCTTGGCTTCCCAAAATGCCAGAATTATAGGCATGAGCTACCATGCCCAACTGTATGTATGTATGTATGTATGTGTGTATATATATATATGTATGTGTGTATATATATACACACACACACATACATACATATATATATATATATGTACATATATATATGTAAACATAGTAAACTTTGCTTTTCACATAAATAATTTTATAGAGTAAATTGTGGAGACAGAATTATGAATGAAGATAAAAAAATCATAAAGTATTTTAAACAAAATCCAAATAATTGTTTGAATAAAGCTTGCATTGACAAGAACAACAGTCTCATCTTTGCATGTGTAACTAGTGTATAAATTCAAGTGTGCTACATTTGATAAAAAGAAAACTTAAGGAACAGATATTCTGAATTATTTTAAATAAGCAAATGACTCTCTCAGAACTTGGTATAATTTAATTAGCAAATATTTGCCTGCATTATAATAGTTCAGTTTTGTCAATCTACAAACATCTTTATTTTGGTTTTCTCTCTTTTTCATTAGATATAGCCAGTACCAACGTATGCTGAGCACACTGTCTCAATGTGAATTTTCAATGGGCAAAACTTTACTAGTCTATGACATGAATCTCAGAGAAATGGAAAATTATGAAAAAATTTACAAGGAAATAGGTAAAGAATATTAATATTTCTATCTGTAATTTTATTTTGTATGGGGTAAAGGAAATAATATCTGCTAACAATTTTCTTTGGTTGGTGGTAAAAGAATAATAATTACAGTATTAATGGAAAGAATACAGCAAATGTTAGCTACAAAAATGTGCATTCTAATATGATATGGTACTTTGGGTTACAGCTTTTTTTTTTAATACTAGTGTCTATTTTGTTAGCAACAGAATTTAATTTATAAATGCATTTTGAAATTAAACATGGATTATTGATACTGTTACAACTATGTTTTAAAAACCTTCTCATATAGAATGTAGCATTGCTGGAGCACATGAAAAAATTGCTGAGTGCAAAAAGCAAATTCTTCAAGCAAAACGAATACGAAAAAATCGCCAAGGTAAGGGTTTTGAGGGATTTAATGTGCAAATACTTTATTACTGACAACTATTTTCATGCAATTTTTAATGTTGTGAGGAAAAATCTTCAGCCTGAATCAACCTGGATTTTTAAAAAATTATCCAAATTTAATTCCTTAAAACTATATTGTTCTTTAAAATAAAGAAAGAAGTCTGTGTTGAAAAAAAAATGTTTTTGCTGGATTACATTGATTATCCAAATATTTCTTTTCTGTTTTTCTCCTTTTTTTTTTCTTTTCCCAGTATTTCTTAAGTATTAAATTTTTACCATCTTGGACCTTTTTGCCTAAATAATGTTAATCAGCAGAGGCAATTTACATAAATACACTAGATATATGATTTGGGTTTTTTTGTTTGTTTGTTTAATAGAGCTACTTTCCAAAAAATGAAATGGAAAAGAATTTAAACTCTGTGAGTTTTCATTAACTATGAAGCAAGAAAACATTATAGACTATCTAGAATATGTAACAAGAAGGTTAAAGTTGAGTTTTGTTATAATCTCTTGTTTTTAAGTTAGAGTATGTTCATACGTAGTTCCTAAATGCTATTTCCAGATAATTTTTAATGTTAGAGGCACTACTCCTATAATGTAAATTGAAGAAAAGCAAAAATAAAAATCATAATTTACAATCACAACTGTTACACTGATAGAACTAGAAGAAAATAGAAAATGTTAGTGGTTATTTTGAAGTGGTGGGTTTTTATGGCTTAGGTTCTTTTCTCTGGTTTTGTTTTGTTTTATTTTACACAGGGCATGTATTATTTTATAATTCAAAAAATTTGTATTAAAAAAATCATACTTTTATTGAATTAATATTATCAGTTCTAAAACAATGAATTTTACTTTTTAATTAACTAAGATGAAGCTTAATTTCCTCTTTTTAAAAGTTTATTTTTTCAGTCTAAAATATGTGTGGTGAAGTTTTAGTGCCCTATTTACAGTAAGATATACCAACTTAGTATCAGTTCTAAAGTCATTTAAAAATATTTGCAGTGATTTTGTTGGTTAATGAGGCTTTTAAGTAAATCTTGTCATTCATCACTTCAGAAGAAAGTTTAACAGGAGTTACATGACTTACCTTAGAGGTCTCAGTGGAGCAGAAAGTAGAACCTCAGTTTTAAGTTATTTGTAAGTTTCTGAAATCTTAACTTTTAGAATGAGCCAGAAGTGTAATTTGCTGTGGACTAACATCTCAGATTAATGGTAGGATATATTCACTGATTTTCTTTTTTTTTTTTTGGACAACTACTGAGTAAGATCCTTCTCAGAATCAGTCTATTTGATAATCAGTAATAACTTAAGTTCGCTTATTCTTATGCTGACCTCTTATGTTCTGTCCAGAACATATAAATGGAAAAAAAGTGCTAAAGTTTAAGGAGTTAAAATCCCTGTTTAGAACACTTTTGATGTTATGTATCATTATAGTTATAACTCAGTCAACTAAAACTGGCAATACTCATCTTTCAATGATTTCATTTCTTGATACACTAGGGAAGTGATTAGGAGAGGCTTGTGGTACTACACATTTTGTTTTGATAAACCTTTAGTTTGATAAACATTTTTATGTATTTCAGAATATGATGCTTTGGCAAAAGTGATCCAGCATCATCCAGACAGGCATGAGACATTAAAGTAAGTGTAGAGCTTTGCTTTGAAAGGAACTAACCTTTATACATAAATGCTCATATACTACCCTAGGCATTTCATTTTTGCAGAAATAAATATGTTTCAAAAGGAGGGGTCAGATCTTTGATATTATATTTTCCAATACTTCTCTGTTAGATTTTATTTTCCTCTGACCTTACCACCTATATGTCTAAAATAAATGCATGTAATATGGACAGATAGAGTGGACAAATAGAATGTGATCTTCATATATTAAAATATTAAATTTCAGTTAAAAAGAATAAACTAGTTATGTACTTTTAAAACACACTCCTCAAAACATAATCGGTGAAGAAACACATAGTAAATTTTAAATTATTATTAAATTCCTGAAACACATACAGAATAATAACAACTTATAAAAGTTAGAACCCCCTTTCAAATATTATTTACCAATACTGTATATTATTCAGTGATACAAGTATATGTATAAAAAAGGATTAAAATGATATAGTGGTTGCCTGAGTGGGAGGTAGAGATAAAAAGGCACAGGATAGAGGACTAGGGGTAAGGTTCAAAGGGTATTTTGAGTTAATTGGCAATGTTTTATTTCTTTTACCAAAAAAAAGACCCTTGAAGTTAAGCTCTACAATATGTATCATTTCTTGGGTCTTGTTATTCTATTATCTGTATTTTTCTGTACTTTAAAAATTTATCCAAAAATGTAATTTTAATGAAAGTCCATATTTAAAAGTTAAGAAGAAATCATCATCTTTAAAAGTCTCATCATAATGGAGTGTTATAACTCCTTATAAGTTTTTTTTAATTTTATTTTAAAAATTCTATCTAGTAACTAAGAAGTTAGTTATTAATTGTAAATTCTTTTCCCTCATTCAGCAAAATGTAACACTGTTTTATTATTTCCAGGGAACTAGAAGCTCTGGGAAAAGAATTAGAGCATCTTTCACATATTAAAGAAAGTGTTGAAGATAAGGTATTTGCATAGATATTTAGCCTTTGTGATTTATCTATGTATAGATCATCATATATATCTATATAGATAGATAGATAGATAGAGAAGCATTTATGTAAATTTTATTCTTGTTAACACAGCTGGAATTGAGACGGAAACAGTTTCACGTTCTTCTTAGTACCATCCATGAACTTCAGCAAACATTGGAAAGTAAGTAGAAATAGTCTCAAAATAAATGTTTTTATGAAGATTTTTTTAAATGAGTCAGGGATGTACCTTTTGAAATATGTATCTTGGAGGGAGAATATACCTTCAATTTCTGAACAGTATAGCTGGATGACATTAGAAGGTACTCATGTTCAACTTTCTTATGTGTAGAAAAGTCTTAATTTGTACTAATACAGGATTTAAAGATATATCTAGTGGTTTAAATTAAGAAAAATTGAAGGATTATAGATTTGGAGTTTTTCTTGGTTCACTGTAGTAGATTACTGTAATATAACAACTCAGGACCCAGGCAGGCAATAATAAGGAATCAGTACCTAAGAACATTTGCATACCCACCGAGTGCTGGGTGCTTTGGGGAACTGGAGACTTGCTCTTTATATTCACTGTAGACAGCTGGAAATTCTATGTTACCTGATCTGATGGTTTTCAAGAACAGCCTAAGACCCAATTTTTTTTGTTTGTTTGTTTGTTTTTGTTTTTTCAAGACAGTCGTGCTCTGTCATCCAGGCTGGAGTGCAGTGGTGCAATCTTGGCTCACTGCAATCCCAACCTCGCATGTTCAAGTGATTCTCGTGCCTCAGCCTCCTGAGTAGCTGGAATTATAGGCACATGCCATCACACCCAGCTAATTTTTGTATTTTTAGTAGAGACGGGGTTTTACCATGTTGGCCAGGCTGGTCTCAACCTCCTGACTTCAGGTTATCCACCTGCCTTGGCCTCCCAAAGTGCTGGGATTACAGGCTTGAGCCACCACACCCTGCCCAGATTTTTTTTTTTTAAGTGAAATCTATCACATAAATTTACAGTTTGATTCAATTAGTAGCCATCTTTGCTTTAATTGTATTGGTTAATAGAGGATAAACATGTTTTCATATGTTCATTAAATATAAAATGTAGGCAAGCTTGACTAAGGTTTTATGTTTCCCTCTCAATTACAGATGATGAAAAACTCTCAGAGGTAGAAGAAGCTCAGGACGCAAGCATGGAAACAGATCCTAAGCCATAGATAGGCTAATTGCCCACCATTCCCAGGAATATTGAAATAGCTGCATGAACAAAATGTGTTTAAAATGTGGTGTGCTCTTGAGATATTTGAAGTTTTGGCAGTACAATACTCTGTTTTTAAATATGAATGTACTTTCATTCATATTTCCTCACACAAAGGAAAATGACTTTAGTATAGATTTTTTTATTAAAAGGCATTTTTTATTCTTAAAAGGTAGGAAGCAACATCTGAATATGCTTAATAAAATGCTTTTAAGCTGGATATATTTGTGCTCATTAATATTCTAGGTAGTTTTTAACTGCTAACATTGATTGGCTTACAAAATAAGTTGAAGATTTTTAGAAGTTGGCATTTCCAGGATGTACATGGGAAAATGGGCCAATTTCTAGAAATAATTACACTTCTGAAAACGGAGTCTATGAAGAGACTTTAGGAGGGCCATGAACCTGTGAAATTACATGCAAAATGTTTGTGGTATATGCTTATTGTGCGGAAAGGTTTCATGCTGTTAAAAGTCACTGGCATGAGAGGTAATTATAAGATGCAAAGTAAAATAATATGCCTTACTTTCTATATCTCTCTCCTTAATATGTGAAGAATATGATTCTTAATTGTTTTGTTGATCTGTTTTCACTATTGTTTTGTTCTTTAGTAATCATTTTCAATAGAAAAGAATATATTGATAAAATGAAGAGTTGTTTGAAGTAAATGGTTTGTTAAGATTGTCTTGCATAGGCCGGCCGTGGTGGCTCACACCTGTAATCCCAGCACTTTGAGAGGCTGAGGTGGCGTTGATCACCTAAGGTCGGGAGTTCAAGACCAGCCTGACCAACATGGAGAAACCCCATCTCTACTAAAAAAAAAAATACAAAATTAGCCAGACATGGTGGCGCATGCCTGTAATCCCAGCTTACTCAGGAGTCTGAGGCAGGAGAATTGCTTGAACCTAGGAGGCGGAGGTTGTGGTGAGCCAAGGTCATGCCATTGCACTCTAGCCTGGGCAACAAGAGCAAAACTCCATCTCAAAAATAACAAAAATGATTGTCTTACATAATGAATTTATAATATTTTTTAAAATTAAGCTAAGGCTGAATCACTTGTAATTTTCTTAAGTATTG
The DNA here is from genome assembly GCA_963573385.1 of Cacajao melanocephalus. Taxonomy (NCBI): domain Eukaryota; kingdom Metazoa; phylum Chordata; class Mammalia; order Primates; family Pitheciidae; genus Cacajao; species Cacajao melanocephalus. The sequence goes on along the minus strand of CAUYLG010056104.1, from coordinate 35,915 downwards.
AATTACGTGTGTAATACTTGTTCGGCTCCATCCTTATCCATTTATTTTAGTTAGGAACATGACACTTTGCATGAATCATATCTTAATGATGTTACATTTTTGTAATTTTAATAAGAATTTTTGTCTTTAAAAATGAAAGTTTAAAATTAGCTCAGTTGTAGTCATGTTAAAAGTGTCATAATACCCATAAATGCTTCCTCTAATTTCATCTGGCAAGTCATGGGAGAAATTTCTTTGTAGAATTGCTATGCTATGACAAATGCTTCTGTTTTCCATTATTAGTAAGAATTATGAAACAATAATTTGCCTATATTGACCCAGAATTAAAAATACATTTTTCTTTTTTTTTCTTTTCTGAGACAGGGTCTTGCTCTGTCATCCAGGCTGGAGTGCACTGGCACGATCTCTGCTCACTGCAACCTCTGCCTCCCAGGTTCAAGCAATTCTCCTGCCTCACCCTTCCGAGTAGCTGGGATTACAGGCACCCGCCACCACATGTGGCTAATTTTTTTTTTTTAGTAGAGATGGGGTTTTACAATGTTGGCCAGGCTGATCTTGAACTCGTGACCTCAAGTGATCCCCCCGCCTCGGCCTCCCAAAGTGCTGAGATTACAGGCGTGAGCCACCACGACCGGCCTAGGGAAGATAACTTGAGAGTCAGGGACAAAGTCAGAAGCAGCAGCAGGTACATGGGAAACACACATTTTTTAATTTATACTTCCTCATGGTTCTCTTGGATATCCTCTGGAACTGCTTAGACGACTGAAGAATTTCATCCCCTAGAAACTCACACTGTTGAAGCTCAGCATGTCTTTGGGCCAGTAGCTTCATGGATTTATCAGTCACTGTTTCTATGAGGTCATCCACCTATGACAAATACAAAGAAATGAAGCCATGTGTTGGAAACCCTTGTCAATATCAAAGAGACAGTTGCTTTTCCTGAGAGATGAGTTCAGGAATTGGTAGACATTTTGCAAGTCTTAAAATGTTATTCTAATTCAAGTCATAGCAAATGGAGCTTGAAAACATGCATTAACTACCAGTGATAAAGACAACCTTGGTTCTTCTGAAAAGAAACCTATGCCTTCATTTTAATTGAATTCATTTAATATTTATCAGGTACATAGCATCATTCTAGGTGTCCTTAGCAATCCTTTAGCCACTTTCAGAATGCCCTCCTCCTGCTAACATTATTTCTTAATGCTAATCATTAATTTCATCCTACACCCATGCTGTCTACCAGGGCTATGTATTCGATTAAGCCTGGCTCTGATGCTTCTGAGACAAAAGTTAAAAGCCTTTGTCCACTACCTGCATTTGAAGCTTTCCTACTGTCAAATCTGATTTTCGGAGGATGTTTTCCATGCGATGCTTCTTTTTTTTAAGTGCTGGAAAGTGTGGTCTCTTTTTTGGTGAATATGGCCCCTATGGTAAAAATGCAAAATGCATCAGATTAGGAACTACCAACATTATTTCTGTGATGGTGCTTAAACAAGAATTCTCACCCTTGGGACATTCTCTTATAAACTGAACATTTGCCACATAACAACATTGGGTTGGACACTGTATTCATATTATTCTCCATGCCCCATGTATCTTCTTTGTGCCCAGAGCTCTCTTTGAAGAGATCTATAGGGTGCAGAGAAATGAGATTGTATGGCTCTGAAAGAATATACAGCATCAGGAAAAAAGCAGGTCATTTGTAAGGGGAAGAAGAAGAAATTGCCTCTGCAGCTACTGAGCACAGTGAGAATGTGGGGCTGTTGTGGACCAGTGCCCCAGAAAGCTCATTATCAGTGGATCTAGTTGTTAATTTGGTCTCATTTCTGCAGGTTTCTTTATTTTCACGGCAGTCACGTCTTCAAACATAAAAAGAAAGCTCTGGGTTCTTTTTATCCCATGCCTGATACTTTTCCCATTGTCCCTGGCTTACTGGTTACAAGTACCTGTCCTAATAGTGTTGCAACTGGAAATCATTCCCAGGTCGTGGCTCCAAGCTAATACGCCTTTTTTAGTCTTATTTAGTTCACTCTTCCTTCCCCTTGTGCTTAATAATTAGCTTTAGGACTATTGTGAGACCTACACAAAGTAGGATATGGGACCACATCCGGGTCCTACCCTTTGCCTTTACAAATGGAGTCTGCTGAACCACTGCTGCCCTGCCGGCTTGCCCCAGCTCAAATGTCACTTGCAGAACCTTCCCTGATGTAGCATACTTGGCAGTTACTACCTTATTTCTCTGTTTGTTGAATACAGCTACTATAAAGTCTAGTTCCTAGGCAAGTTTTGTAAAGCAGGACCACTTGGGGCTGGTGTGGACTGAAGAGAACACACCTCCTGCAGTAAGTGGGTGCAGCTCCTGCTTGCTCCCATGAGAAACTGGCCTAGTAGTTTCAAATCTTTTTATTTTTCAAAAGAAAGTTGAAAACCCAGAATTTTATTTGAAATATCCTAATTTTTAAATGTGGACTATTAATTCAAATACATATATATAGATATATTGAGATGGGGTCTCACTGCTGCCCTGACTGGAGGGCCATGGTGTGATCATGGCTCACTAAAACCTTGACCTCCCTGGGCCCAGGTGATCCCCCCACCTCAGCCTCCTGAGGAGTTGGAACTAAAGGCATGCACCACCATGTCCAGCTAATTTTTATATTTTTTGTAGAGATGGAGTTTTGCCATGTTGCCCAGGCTGGTCTCAACCTCCTGAGCTCAAGTGATCCTCCTGCCTCAGCCTCCCAAAGTGTCAGGATTACAGACATGAGTCACTCCATCCAGCCAATTCAAACATATTTTTGAGAACATTCTAAGGGCTAAACAAAACACTTTTATAGCTAGTTGACAACCTCTGAGCTAACATTATTTGATCGACAGAAATTCTTAATCATAGCCAAATTACACCATCTTTATCCTTACGGTTAGTGCTATTTGTGTCCTAAGAAGTCTTTATTCTGAAGTCATGAAAATATTCTTACTGTTCTTCAGAAGTTTTAAGATTTTTGCCTTTCCCACTTAAATCTATAACAGAACAGAAATTAATTTTTGTATGTGGTGTGAGATAAGGATCAATTTTCATCTTTTGTCTATATGAATGCCCACTTGTTCCAGCAACATTTGTTCAAAAGATTATCCCACTGCTGTGCAGTGCCATGGTTTAATGTCTGTCTCCTCTATTTAACTGTAAGTTCCACAGAAGCAAGACGATGTCCAATGGATCTCCCTATAGCCCCCAAACATACAAACTGCCCAAAACATAATAGGGGCACAATAAATATGAACCTAGCACACAGAAGGCAAAAAAATCAAAACTAATATCGGTGTACTTTGACAGTGGTGTTCTAGAGCAGCACTGTTCAGTAGAACTTTCTGTGAAGATGGAAGTGTTCTCTATCGGTACTGTATAGGACAGCCACTAACTAGGTGTGATTATTGGCCATTTGAGATGTAGCTAGTGCAATTGGGGAACTGCACTTTTAATTAACATGAGTAGTCACATGTAGTTATTTACTAGCATATTGGACAGTACAGTTAGTCTATAGCATACCACTTACAACTAAGGACTCTAGAGCCAGGTCTTCCTGGGTTTGAAACTTGGCTCTGTCACTTACATGGACAAATTAATTTAACTCTCAGTACCATCCCTAAAATAAGGTTAATATTGCTACCTATGTTATAGGGCTGTAGGATTATCCAAGTTGATATTTTTAAAGCACTTAGACCAGAGTTTGGAACATAACTTTAAGGTAAGTCTTATTATATTTAAAACAATAATAATAGTTCATGGTTCTATTTCTGGAAAATAATCTGAGCTATTTAGGCTCAAACATGCATACCTGGCTGGTCACAGTGGCTCATGTCTGTAATCCCAGCAGTTTGGGAGACCAAAGCAGGCAGATCACTTGAGGCCAGGAGTTTGAGACCAGCCTGGCCAACATGGCAAAACCCTGTCTCTACTAAAAATACAAAAATTAGTCAGGCATCGTGGCTCACCGCTGTATTACTTCCAGCTATGTGGGAGGCTTAGGTAGGAGAATCGCTTGAACCCAGGAGATGGAGGAGGTTGTAGTGAGCCAAAATCATGCCACTGCACTCCAGCCTGGGTGACAGAGTGAGACTCTGTCTCCAAACAAACAAAAACCATTCATACCTGTGGATAAGTAAAAGCTTTGGTTTGGAGAGTCCTAGATCATCTATGTGCACTTTCTATGTTGTACATGTGGCTATTTACATTTTAATTTCAATGAAAATTAAGATTAAAAATTCGGTTCCTTAATTGAACTGACCGCATTTCAAAGTCTCAAAGGCAAATGTGGCTAATTGGACAATGTATACTTGCATCTTCACAGAAAGTTCCACTGGACAGTGCTGGTCTAATGAGTTCCACTCTACATAGTATGCAGATAGGCTAGATTGCTAATATACTAACATATGAAGAGTGAGAAAGTCAGTATAAAAATCCAGACTCCAGATATAGTAGAAGCTGTTGCCCAGATATAGTAGAAGCTGAACAGTTTGAGCTTAGAAGTAGAGGCATCTGACCCAGAGAATACCCTAAATTCTTGGAGGAAACACAAACAGCAGATTTAAAGGGCTTATTATGGAGGAGTCATGGTAGGAGACAACTTGGTTTTTGCAAAATCTCTAAACATTGAGTTATGAGTAAGTCTTTAGAGGCCAATTTGTTTAGCGTTTTACCTTTTGCAGTCCTGAAGGAAGAGATGTCACAGATAACCGCTTGGTGGTTCTCCTCGCCCGTAGGAGTGTATTTCCCTGGGTTATCTCCTCTGTCTCTGCCTCTACATCAAGTTGTATAGTCGCTTAGAGAAAGGGGAAAAAGGAGTTTGTGAGGATCACAATGAGGAACACATTCTTCCTATTAAAGAGTACAGTATTCTTTGAAGACAGCATCACATGCTGTTTCAGTGGTGTTTTTTTTGGAGTTAGAAAATGGATTTGCTCTTCCCAATCTTACACTTTCTCCTGCACACATTTGCCTTTTGTTATGGTCATGACTTCAGTGGACACCAACCCAGTCTTGACAAGGTAGCCACCTCTCTCTGTCTTCGAGACTTAAGGTTTTTCCCTGAACCATTGTGGAATTAGAAAAGTGACCTTCTTAACATCCAAGGCCCTCCCTTGACTATTCATTGTGGATTAAAGCAAATGTTCTGTCCTCCAGAAATGTGGCTCAAGGCTCAGTTATTTACATACCATGTGATTGGTCTTTCCCATATCCAAAAGCCAGGTGAACTTTGGATTCCTTTACATTTTAAAACATCAATTCAGTGCTTAACTCAATAAATGCATTTATAAAGGAAGCTTTAAAACACTACCAAAAATTTAAGACTAGTGTCATAAATAGGCATTACAATTACTATGCTAAAAACAAAGCTATGTTATTTTTTTTGGAAGGCAGTAAACCTGAAGTTACTCTCTTTTTCTTAAAAAAAAAAAAAAGGGAGGAGTCACTAGCTCAGGCGCGGTGGCGCGTGCCTATAATCCCAGCACTTCGGGAGGCCGAGGCGGGCAGAGATCGAGACCATCCTGGCCAAAATGGGGAAACCCTGACTCTACTAAAAATACAGAAATTAGCTGGACATGGTGGTGTGTGCCTGTAGTCCCAGCTACTTGGGAGGCTGAGGCAGGAGAATTGCTTGAACCCAGAGGCAAAGGTTGCAATGAGCCGAGATCGTGCCACTGCACTCCAGCCTGGTGACAGAGGGAGACTCCATCAAAAAAAAAAAAAAAAAAAAAGCCACTAAATGAGACATTTCCCTTGGTGTATTCAAAAGGATGACACCATTGAGGAAAGGGTGTTTGCAATTTGCTATGTGTTAGGATCACAATGAGGAACACTGTTCCTTCATGCTATGTGCACACCTAAAATCATCTTGTTGCTTCAAGTCCACTGATAAGGACTTCTCTGGGAGCCTCAGACCTCAATGAGTACATTAGCCTAAATGACACCTCCACTTGGCTATTCGGCAGGGACCTCAAATCAGCAAGTCTAACTGGAACTCGTGAGTTCCTTTTCAGTCCAGGTCCATTGCTCCTAATCTCAGTGAATGATGCCTCCACCTTCAAAGCAAGTGCTCAATCCAGAAATTCTTCCCTCTCCCCTGCCCTTCACTGTCCAACTCTTCCCCAAATCTTGTAACTTCTACCTATGCTTATTTCTCCCTTTATCTCCCCTTTCCCACTGCCATGACTAATCATCCAAGCTAATGTCATTCCTTGCCTGAAAGAATGTAAGGGTTCTTATTGTTCTTCCTGCATTTGTGCTTACCCTCATCTAATCCAGTCTACACTATGCAGCCAAAGCTATCTTTTAAGAATGCAAATCAGATTATATAAATCCCTAGCTTGAAAGTATCCAGTGGTTTCTTATCACCCTTAGAAAAAAGTTAAAAATTCTCAACATGTCCTATGACAGACACCCTTACTACCCCATTCAACCAGCCTCTCCTTAGCTCTCTGTGTTCCAACCTCCATGGATTTCTTTCATTTCCTAATTGTGCCTGGTGATCTCTTGACATTGTGACTTGAACATGCTCTCCCTTATTCCTGGAAACTGTACTCCCCCCTTCACTTTGTGTAAGCCATCTTGTGTCTTAGCCATCCTTCAGATCTCAATTTAGTTGTCCCTTCCTTGAGGAGGCCTTTCCTGAGACCCTTCCCCTAAAGTTAGAGCACTCATGATTTCTTTCAATAGCATCCTGTGCTCCTGCGTTTGGAACAAATGTGATTTTCTGCATGTTTGAAAGCCCCTCAATGCTATAACTCCATGAGGGAGGGGCCATGTCTGCCCTATGTGCTACTTTATCCCAAATATTATGGCTCTCATATGATAATTACTTAGCAGATATTTGCTAAATAGATAAAAACGTTTTGAAGGTCAGCAAGGAAAAGCAACTGGTTTTGGGCCACAACGAAGGGTAATAATATTTGAGCTACATCCTAAAGGATGAGCCTGTTTCCTGGAAAAATCTTAGTTCATATTTGTTACTCCAACTAAGATAAAAATAAACCAGTGCACAGATTGAGAGTAGAAATTTGATCCTCTGTTTTCTGCTGGATTCTTCAATTCCAGCCCCAGAAATATAGAAGCATATCCTCTTTGTTATTTTCAACATAAATACACAGGTCAATCCATACCAGGTAATTGCTAGATGCTTGGTTACTTGTATTAGTGACTGCTTTTCATAGAACAGAGAGTTTGTTTGAAATTAGTCAGCTAGAAACCATCAGGCTTTTTTTTTCCCCTGGAAGAAGCACACAACAGGTTTGTTGCCTGATCCTGGTGTGTAAAATGTGAGGTTATATGTACATTTACATATACTATAGGGCTTATGTTTCCTGATTCTGTGCTGTGAATGACATTAAAAAGCTACAGAGGACATATAGGGTAGTGAAATTATTCTGTATGATGCTATAATGGTGGATACATGTCATGACAGGATATGACATAAAAGTATGTATTTGTCAAATCCCACAGAACTGCGCAATATAAACGGGGAACCCTAATGTAAACTTTAGTTAATAATAATAATATATTGGCCAGGTGAGGTGGCTCATGCCTATAATCTCAGCACTTTGGGAGGCTGAGGCAGGCGGATCATGAAGTCGGGAGTTTCAGACCAGCCTGGCCAATACGGTGAAACTGCATTTCTACTAAAAATACAAAAATTAGCTGGGCATGGTGGCATGCACCTGTAGTCCAGCTACTCAGAAGGCCAAAGCAGAAGAATTACTTGAACTCAAGAGGCGGAGGTTGCAGTCAGCCAAGATCACACGACTGCACTCCAGCCTGGGTGACAGAGTGAGACTCTGTCTCAAAAATAAATACATAAATTAATAACATAATAATAATATATCAATATTGGTTCATCAATTGTAAATGTACCACACTAAAGCAAGATGTTAATAACAGGAGAAGCTGTGGGGGTCAGGGAAGGGAGAGTATATATGGGAACTCTGTATTTTCTGTTCAATTTTTCTGTAAATATAAAAGTGCTATAAAAATAGACTTTTTTTTTTTTGAGAGAGTCTCATTCTGTTTCCCAGGCTGGAGTGGAGTGGCATGATCTTGGCTCACTGCAATCTCCGCCTCCCAGATTCAAGCAATTCTCCCACCTCAGCTCCCCTAGTAGGGACTACAGGCACATGCCACCATGCCTAACTAATTTTTTTTTTTTTTGTATTTTTGGTCAAGATTGTTTCACCATGTTGCCCAGGCTGGTCTTGAATGCCTAGGCTCAAGTGATCCACCTGCCTTGGCCTTCCAAAGACCTGGGATTACAGGTGTGAGCCACTGCTCCTGGCCTAGACTTCATTAATTTTTTTAAAAGCTACAGATTAGAATGCAAACATTGGTAGTATTGTTAGTCATAACTCATAGGATGCCAAATGACAGTATTGCTAGTTGCAAAAACAACTTAGCTAGCAGTTCAAATATTGATTCTTCCACACGATACATAGAAAGTAGATGCAATAAAAGCAAGCATTCTTTATGACTTACCAGTTATACATTTTATTCGTTCAATTCTCACTACCCCCTCCACTATTAGAAGTAGCATGTGAAAGTCTGCATCACTACTTTCTCCAGAGACAAAACCAAAAGTCCCCCTTGAGTTTGATTTTCCAATGTGTATGTATATGTATATATGAATATATGTGCACTTATAGATGAATATTTATGCATATACATTTAAATAAAAAGTGACTTTAAACTGATTAGACCACTGATTAATTGAACTAGAAGGAACGTCCAAGGCAATCCAATTCAGTGTTTCTCAAACGGTATGAACAAGGCTGGACATGGTGGCTCACACCTGTAATCCCAACACTTTGGGAGACCAAGGCGAGCGGATCAACTGAGGTCAGGAGTTCAAGACCAGCTTGGCCAAAATGGTGAAACCCCCTCTCTACTAAAAATACAAAAATTAGCTGGATGTGGTGGCATGCACCCGTAGTTCCAGCTACTCAGGAGGCCGAGGCAGGAAAATTGCTTGAACCCAGGAGGCAGAGGTTGCAGTGAGCCGAGATCATGCTGCTGCACTCCAGCCTGGGAGACAGAGCAAGATTCCCTCTAAAATAAAAAACAAAAACAAAAAACAAAATGGTGTGAACATACAAGCTGACTGAGGATCTTGCTAAAGTACAGCCTCTGAGTCAGAAGGGCCCAGGTAGGGCCTGAGATTCTGCATTTCAGACCACCTCCTCAGGGATGGCATACTGGTGTAGCAAGAACATTCATACTAATTTCACTCTTCCTCTTGGCCTCAACCCAATGACAGATTGCCCAAATTTGATTACCATTCTCTGAGAGCTTTCTCATTTTTGTTGTAAATAACTTGGGAGATGGAAGTTCCTTAACAATCCTAGGGAGAAGGCTCTGCGTGTTTGACAGGAGGGCTTCCTCATGGTCGGTGGAGTCCTCTTTGCTGGCACTTGCTGGCTGGCTTCTATACTTGTAGGACAGCATCCTCCCAAAAGCAGTCTTCACTTTCGTCATCAAATTTCTTTTCTGATTTTGCTGGCTTTCATGAAATCCCATGTCACTCTCACTGGATGATTCCTCTTTAGGGACCAATACATTTTGTTTTAGTAAGTTGGTAGACACAGCTCTATGCCATCTAAACAAAATAGAAATAGTTCATTTTAGGGAAACTGAAAGGTTAAAAGTGAATAACTTTTAAATCATTAAAACATAAACTTCAAATGTGAACAAACTATACAATTAAAAAAAAATGAAATCGGAGACCAAGAATCAAATCACAGAAAAATAAAGCCAAAGCAACTACTCGGTGTTTTGTTACCAAATTACAGTAATCCAGCCACTATTTAATTTAAACAGTACTGTAAGAGGTAGGTTATATTATTATCTTCATTTTACTGAGTAAACGGAGACAGAGGTTAAATTAATTGACCAAGGGCTGAATGCAGACTTTAATCCAGGTCTGACTATTAGAATCCATTAACTTATATTGGCAAATTGGCAATCTTATTTCAATGAAAGTTTGAGATAGTTTTTGCTAGATTTGGCGGTTTCAAAGTGAAAGTAATAAAAGTTGAGAGCGTCTTCTAGGATAGTCAATAAGGAATAACCTTCAAGTCCCCATATATACTGCATTTACATAGAACACTCATTTAGATAACATACTATTAACTCATATATAGTGACTGTGTGTACCATCTTCATAATTTTGGCATATTTTATTACATACAATATTCTAAACAATAGACAACATTTCCTGGTAGCTTTCTGTGTGCTAAACACTCTTCCAAGTGCTTTCGTGTATATAACATAATTAAATCTTTAAATTCTCATCTCTACTTCACACCTGAAGATATTAAAGTGTGGAGAGATTAAATAATTTATGTCCAGATGATCTGATTCTGAGGTCTGTGTTTTAACCACTATGCTAGAATATCACCTATACCGTGACACAATTTTTACCTAATATCCTTCCTCAATTAACTATTTTTTAAAATATCTGTGAAATCTCAGGTGTTTTTTAAATTAAAATTTTAATGTTGAGATCATTATAATTTCACATGTGGTCTAAGAAATACAGGAAGATTCTGTGTGCTCTTTACCTAGTTTCCCCAAATGCTGACATCTTGCAAAACTATATTTTCACAATCAGCATGTTGACATTGATACAGTCAGGATACAAAACATTTCCGGTAACACCAGGATCTCTCATGTTTTATAGCCACACCTGCTTTCCACTGGCCCCCTCTTTCTTAAACTGGCATCCACAAATCTGTCTTCTGTTTGCATAATTCTTATCCTTTCAAGAATATTATTTAAATGGAAATATACATCATGTAACTTTTTGAGATTTGCTTTGTTTTCACTCAGCATAATTCTCTAGGGTTTTCTCTGTTAATTGTTCATATCTTTTTTTTGCTGAGTAATAGTCCATGATATGAATGTACTACATTTTGTTTAACTATTGACTAATTGGAAGATATTTGGGTTGTTTCCAGTTTGGGGCTATTATGAATAAAGCTGCTATAAACATTTTTGTATAGGTTTTGTATGAACATAAATCTCCAGTTCTCTGGGTAAAATCCCAGGTTTTATTTTATGCTATTACATTATATTACATATATAACATATTTCTTTTCTTTTTTTTTTTTTCTTTTGAGACGGAGTCTTGCTCTGTCGTCAGGCTGGAGTGCAGTGGCGCAATCTTGGCTCACTGCAACCTCTGCCTCCTGGGTTCAAGTGATTCTTCTGCTTCAGCCTTCTGAATAGCTGGGACCACTGGCACGTGCCACCACGCCCAACTAATTTTTGTATTTTTAGTAGAGATGGGGTTTCACCATGTTGGCCAGGATGGTCTTGATTTCTTGACCTTGTGATCTGCCCACCTCTACCTCCCAAAGTGCTGGGATTACATGTGTGAGCTACCGCACCCAGCGATAACATATATTTCTAATATGGATTAAAACAAATTTATAACCATTAACAATGTTCTTTATATATTATCTAAAATATCTCATGTACCATGAGTAGCATGTGTACTACTCTCCAGGAAAACACTGTTCTAAACGGAACCTAAATCATTCTGCCTTTTTCTATAATTATACATGGGAAGTAGTTTAGTGAGAGACCAGACACTAAAGTTAAATGGCCTTGGTTCAACTCAGGACAATTCCTAACTCTGTTACCTTGGCCATTTCATGTAATCTCTATAAGCTTTGGTCTTCTCATTTGAAAATGGGCATAGTCTTTTCAGAATTGTGAAAATTAAAGGAAATAATTCATGTGTTTGGAACCTTAAAGAGCATTCAATAAATGATGCAATAAATGATGTGGATTCAATAAATGATGTGGATCAGAATAGTGGGGAAAATGTAAAAAGCAAGGAGGGAACCCCCACTAGACAGCAAAATAAGGCAGATGCTAGCAGCCTCCCTTCTGGGACCAAGGAAATGAATCTCTGGGAGACCAGAAGCCTCCCTTCTGCAAAGTTTACATATATGACTTCTAGGGGGTGCTATTCAATTTTGTCCTTAGGGTTGTGTATAGTTATAATGATTTTCTGGCAGATGGCAGTAAAATGTCCTGAGGAGGGAGCACCATTTCCTAATTTGCCTGAAGAGAACTTACGGGCTAGTATTAATCTCCTGTAGACCCCTCTGAGACTCCTTTAATAATAATTTATTATTATTTTTTTTGAGATGGAGTCTTGGTTTAGTGTCCAAGCTGGAGTGCAGTGGTGCGATCTCGGCTCACTGCAACCTCCATCCCCCGGGTTCAAGCAATTCTCCTGCCACAGCCTCCAGAGTAGCTGGGATTACAGATGTGCACTACCACACCCAGCTAATTTTTGTATTGTTAGTAGAGACGGGGTTTCACCATGTTGGCCAGGCTGGTCTTGAACTCCTGACCTCATGATCTGCCCGTCTCAACTTTCCCAAGTGCTGGGATTATAGGCATGAGCCACTGTGCCTGGCCAATAATTTAATTTTTAGTGATTCTACTATTATAAACATGTACACACATACACTTTGACACAGAACAATGCAAATACAATTTCCGGAGAATTCAGGAATCCCAAAGAACATCCATGCAACCTCTCTGGTTAAAAGCCCAGTTCTAAGTGGTCTCAGAATCTCTAGAAGGTGTTCCCCATTCCCATCCTCCCCACCCTCATCTCCAATCTATCTAAAACATAATTAACAAAGGCGATTTTGCTCCAGAGCCTAGGAATACAACTGCTGCAACTTCTGGTATGAGCAGAACCCTCCCCTTCTTAAGTTCTTAAATATTTTTGTGTTGGTACTGAATTTATTTGGTTGTATTGCTTCCCCCTGGAGCTCCTACGTTTCATTGAAAGTGGAAATCTCTGTAGTATTTCGTTTTGTCCATGGAAGTTCCTAAGCTTGGCTTTTGATGCTTCCAGGACTCATTAAAACACCTCACTTCTACATGTCTGAACTACAGTCCATGGACCTGGTAAGAGAGAAGCACAAAGAAACTGGAAAATAAATCACCACACTGACTTTCCAAATTAAAATATATTATATTTTGGATGTTTCATACCTGTCTGTATGGTTTTTGTCATTGGCAAAAATAGCAGGTCTAAGAGAGTTTTAATGTTACATTAAACAATGTGTCCACAGTGAAATGTGATTAGCACATATTTTAGCAGCCAAAATTGCTGGACTAGGAAAAAGAAAACATTGATCATGGACCTGTTTTGAAGAAGGCACTAATAGCTTTTCAAAATAATACTATTTTCATGGCATGTGAGATGTCTAAAATTCTGATGCTGAAATATCAACATAGGATCAGTACCTATTTTAGTCTCCTATGCCACATTAAAACTCAGTTTCAAGTGGAAAGGAAAGGTTTTCCCTGTTACAGTTAAGACCTTTGTGATCATAAAATGAAGCTTACATTGTCACGCTAGATTTCTTGATCCAATGCAGTACCTTTTCAGCCAATCCATCCAGGGTCCTCACTTCTAAATGCAACACTCAAAAGGACATGCCACCGTGCAAAATCCGAAGACTCTCATTTGACAGAAAACGAAATGAATCTCTGTTACCCACCTTTCAATCCCCTTCCTTTTGAATGAGCCATTTTTCTTCTTGAGTTGCTGGAATCTTCGGTACTGTCCAACTTTTCCATAGGCAATCTTAAAGGATTCTGGTAGATACAGCTGACGTCGGGCCATTGCTGTCAACTTCACTTGTAGTAGCCGTTTTGGATTCTTTTAGTTCTTGAACTTACAGACTTCAATACAAAATCATCCAGTGACTGAGTGTACTGTCAAGGTCTGGGCTATTTGGAATAAAACACATAAGAAATTTTTAGAATCTTTCCCTTATTCCCTTCCAAGTGTTAGAGACATTATTTGTGGGACTGACCCTGTTTACAACTTTACAGAGGTCACCAGTGATGTATTTGACAGAGCTGTGTGAAATTCCATAGCTCTTTGTGGAAGACTTCACGGATTCTCCAAGGCAAATGAAGAAATGATGATCTGATTGCCTCAACACAGGCATTTGGATAGGAAAAAAAACAAAAGCCAAACCAAACCAGACCAAAAAACACCCACGCACTAACTGACCACCACATTCAGAAGTGCATATTTGAACTCTGAAGGGGAAGGGACCTGTGGATATACCGACGATCTGTTGATTAACAAAAGTTGAGCTTCTATTAGATCTCTCAGTTACAGCTGGTGGATGTTCTCTGTGTCCCGTGGAATACATATGAAAAGGCCAGTTGTTGTTTGGACATCTCAAAATGTGCCCCAAGGGTGGTTTTCATTACATCTTGGAATTTTGTAGTGGTCTCTCAAAGTACATTGCTGGATTGAGGACCTGATCCGTTCCTCCCTTCCAACATTGCCCCATTTATTTCGTGGAGAGCGAATTCTGCCTGGAATGAAACTTCTCACCACAAGGTGGCAGCAGACACTAAGATTTATTCCTGTCACCCTCTGGTGCTTTGAGTTGTTCAGTCAAGTAACTAGATGTTTAAGAAGAAAAGCTCTTCTAGAAAGGTTCTGGAAGGTAGCTAGATGTTTAAGAAGAAAAACTCTTCTATAAAGGTTCTGGAAGTTACAAGAATTACTCTGCTTTCTGTGTTTGCATTAATCAATAATCTAGAGTACGCTTCTCAAGATTTCAAGTGCACACGAATTTCCTAGAGGACTTTTTAAGATGAAGATTTCGATACAGTACATCTGGGGTGGGATCCAAGAATTTGCACTCCTAACAAAGTTCCAGGTGATGCTGATGATGCTGGACTGCACCTGTAGTAGTGAGGGTCTTGTATGTTTCAGTACTGGGGGAAAGAGCTTTAAAATGGTCTAGAATGAAGTGTATAATGTTGAGGGACTAAGAGAGTGGATTTGGGAATTATGCCTGGATTCTCATTTCCAGCTTAGCAATGCGACCTTGGTCAATTCATTTTAACCTATTAATGTTTGTTTTCTCATCCCTAAAGTGGGAATACTCATAGTGCCCAAGCCATAGTTTTATGGCGAAATTCAAGTGAAATAGAAACTCTGCTTCAGCAGGGAGTGAGACCCAGGAATCTAGAGTATAGATATCTAGAGTATAGATTTAGAGTATAGATTTAGAGTATAAATATCTAGAGTATAGATATTTTAGGAGACTGGGTGCAGATGTTCCTCTGTCCCACATTTGAGAAGTACTGAAGTAGAGCGTATCTAATATGCTTGGCCAAATGGACATGTGCTCCGCCCCCCCAGTCTGTTTTTCTTCATCTGTTGCATCCTCAGAGCACAATAAATAACAGGTACTTGAATAAATGAATACGTGAATATTTTCTATAGCAACAGGCCAATGTTTTTCATGCAATTATTGGCACTCCTGTCTTAATTCTGCTGCATTCTGTCAATTATCCAGATGAATGAGATGAATTTTTTTCTTTTTTTCCTTTTTTGAGATGGAGTCTTCCTCTGTTGCCAGGCTAGAGTGCAATGGCATGATCTTGGCTCACTGCAACCTCCACCTCCTGGGTTCAAGCGATTCTCCTGCCTCAGCCTCCTGAGTAGCTGGGACTATAGGCATGCACCACCACGCCCAGCTAATTTTTATATTTTTAGTAGAGACAGAGTTTCATCATGTTGTCCAGGATGGTCTCGATCTCTTGACCTCATGACCCACCCACCTCAGCCTCCCAAAGTGCTGTGATTATAGGCATAAGCCACCGTGCCTGGCCGAGATGAAATTTTTATTTATTTTAATTAATTAATTATTTATTTATTTTCGACCACTGTCAGAAAAGAGATGAATTTTATGCTAGGAAAGAGAGCTGTTTTTTATTTGTGCATGAGTGTCTTTGTTTGTACGTGTGTGTGTGTGTGTGCATGTCTGCATGTATGTGTGTATGTAATAGGCTGAAACATTTGCTGCTGTGGCTCCTGTGACAAAACTTGTAGGTTCCCAGAGGAGTCCTGAAGCAGATGATAGAGCTAGAAAGAGTGAGATGGGGGAAAGGGTTAGAGTATAGAGAGACACCAATTTTGAGCTGTGTCTGGATTTACATTCTAGCTCTACCCCTTACGAGCTTATGGGTCCTTGGGCAGGTGACAAAAACCTCTTTGGACTTTAATTTTCTTGTTTGTAAAATAGGAATCATAACTGCTACCTCCCAAGGTTCTTTTAGTCATTCAGTTATTCAACAAATATTTGAATGTCTAGTGGTTGCCAGGCACTACCCTAGATACCAGGGATACTACAGTAAACAACACACGCGAAATCTCTGAACTCATATAACTTAATATGCTGTGGGAGACACAGGCAACAAACAGAGAAATGAACATTTTAATTTCAGCTGGTAGTAAATACTATGAAGAAAGTAAAAGAGGATGATGGGATAGAAGGACTGAGGATGAGGAGTGACTTTAGATGGGGTGTTAGGAAAGCCTGTCCAATGAGGTCATTGGTCCTGAATGCTGAACAGGGAAAAGAGCCAATTGTGTGAAAATGAGTGTGACCCAGGCAGGAGAAACAGCATGTAGCAGAGCCCTGAGGTAGAGAAGCCCAATGTCTTTGAAAATATGGAAGAAAGCTAGGATAGGTGGAGCAAAGAGAGGTAGATGTGTGTGATAAGCTGGAGACAGGGCCAAACCTCTTGAGTCCTACAGATCAAATTAAAGATTTTCGTCTTGATCTTCAGAGCAATGGGGAGTTGTTGATGGTTTGGTTTTGTTTTGTTTGAAACAGAGTCTTACTGTCACCGAGGCTGGCATGCAGTGGCACTATCTTGGCTCACTGCAACCTCTACCTCCCGGGTTCAAGCGATTCTTGTGCCTCAGTCCCCTGAGTAGCTTGGGTTACAGGTGCACAACACCACGCCCAGCTAATTTTTTTTGTATTTTTAGTAGAGATGAGGTTTCAACATGTTGCCCAGGCTGGTCTCAAACTCCTGAGCTCCGGCAATCCGCCCACCTCAGCTTCCCAAAGTGCTGAGATTACAGGTTTATTGAGGGTTTCTAAGGAACTTGTTCATATATTTATTTGAAGAAATGGGATTCGGTTGTGAAGAAAATGACTAGAATCTTTTCCCAGGATTTGGGCATTACAATTACATTACAATCCTAGTGGAAGACACAGACACCGAACATGTTAACCAATAGAAAAATTGTTTCGGGTACTGATAAAGAATGCTGTGAGAAAAGTAGAAAAACAGAAACAAAATCAAAAAGAAGAAGAAGAAAAGAACAAACAATAAATACATAAAAATAAAAAACAAATAAAAAGTAGGAAAACATGGTAGGAAGGGATGGGGAGTGGCACTCCTCCAAAATGATCAAGAAAGATCTCTTATCTCTTGAGGTGGCGTTCGAAGTGAGACATTTAATGTTGAAAAAGAGACAAATTGTGCTGAGATCTGGGAGAGGTATTTTAAAGGCAGAAAACTATGTGTGCAAAGGTTCACAGGCAGGTGCAAATCAGTCATGTTTGAGGGCAGGAAGAAAACCAATGTGGTGGGAACATAGGTGACAACGGAAGGCATAGTTATGCATAATATGGTTGACAAGGAGAATTATGCATAATATGTTTTAAAAGGCATGTGTGCAGCTCGGAAAATACATTAGTGAGGAAAAAGTGAGTGTCGAAAAGTCGTTAGGTAGGCACTTGTTCCAGGCCGGTGAACGATGGTGAGGAGTACCAGAAGTGTGCAGATTCAGGCAATATTTAAGAAGTGAAATACTGAAATGAACTGGGATACGGGGGATGATACAGTTTGGATATGTGTTCCTGAAATGAACTGGGATATGGGGGATGATACAGTTTGGATATGTGTCCCTGAAATAAACTGGGATATGGGGGATGATACAGTTTGGATATGTGTCCCTGCCCAAATCTCACGTTGAAATGTAACTGCCAGTATTGGAGATGAGGCTGGTGGGAAGTGATTGGATCATGGGGCAGTTTCTCATCTAGTGATAGCGAGTGAATTCTTGCAAGATCTGATTGTTTAAAAGTGCGTGGCACGCCCCACTGTCTCTCTTGCCCCTGCTTTCACCTAGTGATGTGTAAGCTCCTACTTCACCTTCAGCCAGGACTGCAAGCTTCCGGAGGCCTCCCAAACAACAGATGCTTGTGCCATGCTTCCTGTACAGCCTGCAGAACCATGAGACCGTTAAACCTTTTTCCCAGTAAATTATCCAGTCTCAGGTATTTCTTTATAGTAATGCAAGAACAGCCTAATGCAGAGGTCAAGTAGAGAGGAGATACTCAGTTGGGTTGTTAGGTTGTTGCTGTAGTCCAGTGGTTTAACTAAGCGGGGAACAGTGGAACTAAAGAGAGGGACACCCATTCAGGAATCCATCAGTCAACTCTCCTTGTCAACCACCCTTCACAGGACATGGCTTGGAGTTATCCCTGTGTGATCATTCCCTGGACATTTGTAAATGTCCGTCTGAAAAGCCAAAAAGCCAGCTGAAGGCAGACAAAATCTGGTCAAAACACAGTCTCCCTTGTTCTCAACATGATCCTTCCATTGAACATGTCTGAGATTGCATAATCCTATTCAGGTAAGCATGACAACCGTTGACTCCTATTGAGATGACAATTGATTGAAACCTCTAAGTCAGAGATGGCAAACATGAATACCTGCCGGGGTCAGGCAGGGAAATGTGAGAAGCAGTGGGTGGAGTATAAAAGGGAAGGGCGGGAATTGTGGTAAACTGTAGAGTACTGGGCCAATCCAATTCTATTGAACTCCAAATCTTTAAGAAGCTTTGCACATTTAAAACTGTGACCTGCAGGCCATATTTAGCCTGTGCTTCACCAATTTGCTGCCTCCAGAGATGTTTTCATGTTAACTCTCTGTTTAGCCAGGTCACTCCCATCAGTGCTCCTAAAGCTGATTTTCCCCCAAGCTTTAACTTAAACATATTCACTAGCATTCAGTTGGTTCTTGGTCCATTACTAGACTATCTTTACATCTTCTCGCTATGTGGTTGCATACTAACTTTGCCTAGCAACTTGGAAGCCCTCTGCAGACTTGGTAAGCTGAGATTCTGGGTGAAGTCAATGCATAGAGTAGAGCAGGACAATGAACTTTAGTGACCTGGAGTCATTATTAAACAGAATCCTTTGGAAAACACACAAGTTTCCTGAAAAGTCCTCACTAATTGTGGCCACTCCAGGTTTACCAGGATTTGGGAGACCTTTGCACATGGGGAAATAGCAACTGAGGCCTTTTCTACCTGGCGCAAGCAAATTCTCTTGCAGAAGCTTTTGGCCTTTTGAAAGAAGGAGGTATTGCATTACAGATCACTCAGCAAGAACTGTGTCAAGGGAAACTTATACAGGGTGCCTGGAGACACAGTGTTTCTCCTGGGAAGACTCCTTACCGAGGGGTGAACTCCCCAGAAGTCAGCAAAGGTGCAGCTGGAGCAAAGTGTCTTCCAAGAGACAACAGGCTTTCAAGTAAATCATGCCTTTTTTAAGTTTGTTTTTTATGCTGGTTGCTGCCCCAGGTAAGTATTTCTAACTTCCAACTCATATAGCTTTGAAATAATTATTTGGTAGTCTATCAGTTGGTGTTTCCTCTCTAACTTCTCAATGTTGGTCTTTGAAATTGTCCAGTGCTCTGGGCCGTACCCCACTGGAAAGCCAACATATGAATCAAAATGTCCTCTCAGATGCTGTTGATATGAATGGGAATAAGCTCTTTGGAGAGCAATTTGGAAATACCTGCCAGCATCTGAAATCTCCAGCCTCAGAGTCAGCATTCCATTTCTGGAAAGCTACCCTTCACAAGTACACAATGATATAAAGATATATTTAGGTGTATTTGTAATATAAAAACTAGAGGCAACCTATATGTCTACCAATGGAGGACTAAATAAATGGTGCTCAAAACATACTATGGATAGTGGAGCTGTTAAAAGAAGAAGGTTGGTCTGGGTGTTCTGACGTGCAGATAAGGAGGTAATCTGTGGTGTACTGTGGAGTTCTGTGGAAAGAGGATGTGCTAAAGCTATGAACACAAGAAGATCTTTTTAAAAAACACCTATGTATATTCACATGCCAACAGGCACAGAAAATTCTGAAATAATGTATAACAAAGATTTAACAGTGATTATTTCTGGAGATTCTGAGTGGAATTTGTAGAGCAGCAGAGGTGGGGAGAAATATGTAGGAGATTTAAATTTTTTTACTTTATAGACTTTACTGTTTGACTTAGGAAAAGAAAATAAATTGCACTTATACTAAAAAACTGAACCTAAAAGTTTAGAAATGAATCACCCAAATTTTGACTGCATAAATACTAAGACAAAGGTTTAAATAATTATTTTCTCTCACTATGGCATGAATTGATTATTAAAATAACTCAGTTGATGAATTCAACCATTTGCTTTAGAATCAACCACTTCTACAGTCGGAAAAGAGCCAAACTGTATTATTCACAACAAAAAAGTCAAGTAAAATATGTCTACTCTTATAAGAGTAAATGATAGGTATCTTAAAGACTGAAAGAGCTGATGAAATGTAAGACATTTTTTTTTAAACTTAATTTGTTACATTTTGACTTTTTTGTGTGTTTGGGTAAATAAATTTTATTTTTTTAGACACAGTTTCGCTGTTATTGCCTAGGCTGGAGTGCAGTCTCGGCTCACTGAAACCTCTGTCTCCCGGGTTCAAGTGGTTCTCCTGCCTCAGCCTCCTGAGTAGCTCAGATTACAGGCATGCACCACCCTGCCTGGCTAATTTTGTATTTTTAGTAGAGACAGGGTTTCACCACGTTGGTCAGGCTGGTCTTGAACTCCTGACCTCAAATGATCCGCCCACCTCAGCCTCCCAAAGTGCTGGGATTACACGCATGAGCCACTACGCCTAGCGGGTAAAGATTTTTATCTTGAACCTGGAGTCACACACTGGAGATGCTCAGACATGTTTGGCCTATAGCAAGCCTGTGGACGGCATACAACCCAGGACACCTTTGTCTGTGGCCTAGCACAAATTTGTAAACTTTTTAAAAACATTATGAGATTTGTGTGTGTGTGTGTGTGTGTGTGTGATTTAAAGCTTTTTTTTAGCTCTTCAGCTATCACTTGAGTTAGTGTATTTTATGTGTGGCCCAAGACAATTCTACTCCTTCCAATGTGGCTCAGGGGAGCCAAAAGATTGGACACCCCTGGCCTACAGGATGTTTTGAATATGAGAAGATTTCACATAAAAATCTCCATTTCAGGATTCTCATAAAAAAATAAGAGTCCCTGGCAACTCAGCCCACATTCCCATATAGGCAGAGGAGTGGCACCTGTGGTGGGTGGGAACAAACTCTAGGTTTACTGCAGTCACTGCAGCTCCCAGGTGCTCTACACCAGCTGTCAAGCATTATTTCACAATCTCCACGAACAGAGTTCAACTAGCTTTTTAAAAAAAATTTAAATTGATTTTATATCCTTTTTTTCTGTTGGTTCTGTCTTTCTGGAGATCAACTTTTGTTGTTTTTTTAACCTCCTCTTGTCCTTGGATATGAGGAGGCAGCCTGTCAGTCTCCATCATTCTGTGAGGTCACCTGCCAGCATTTTCACATAGCATTCTGTATTTTTTCACAATTTCTCTCTGTGATACAGCTATGAGCCTACTGTATTTTTTATTCTTTTTATTTTATCCTAGAGAAGGGGTCTTGCTATACCTCCCAGGTTGAACTCAGGCTCAAGTGATCCTCCCACCTCAGCCTCCCAAGTAATTGGGACTACAGGTGTGGGCCAGTGTGCCCGGCTTCATTCTTTTTATTTTTACTTATCGACTTAATTTCAGAAAGTGAAGAGTTTTTTATGTAACTATTTTGACAGGAAATGCATAATAAAATGCCAACTCTACTTACTTAAATAAAGGTTTGGGCTTGGTGTGGTGGCTCACACCTGTAATCCCAACACTTTGGGAGGCCAAAGTGGGTGGATCACTTGAGGTCAGGAGTTTGAAACCAGCCTGGGCAACATGGCAAAAGCCAATCTCTACTGAAAATACAAAAATTCGTCAGATGTGGTGGTGTGTACGCCTGTAATTCCAGCTACTCAGGAGGCTGAGGCACAAGAATTGCTTGAACCCGGGAGGTGGAGATTGCAGTGAGCCAAGATCATGCCACTGCACTCCAGCCTGGGTGAGGGAGTGAGACTCTGTCTCAAACAAAACAAAACAACACAAAACAAAACCAGTTTGGTGGGTGGGTTGATATTCTCTGAAAATTATGATCCTCTTTTCTAGAGATTATCATATGTTAAGGAATTGAGATTGTTTTTCAGAATATATCTTTAGTGGAAAATAAAATTATTCCCAAGTTCCTCAGTACATGCAAATATATTGAAGAAAAACCTAAAATCAATTCACTCTTTAATGCAATGGCAACAAGACACCATCGAATACAGATATAAGCCATCATTGGCATGGCCCCATCTGTGGAATTGAATAGAGAATCCGAACCATCAAAATGACATGTAGTAGGAAGTTTTCAAGTGCATTTCATGTCATAATAATAAGGTCTTGACCTATAGGTCAATAGGATTGATCTACTTCAATTAGCAAAAGAGAATCATTTTATGTATTCATTTATTCACCTAATCATTCCACAAATATCTATTAAGTGCCTACTATGAACAGACACTGTTCTTGATACTGAGCATACAGTAAGGAACAGATGAAAGTTCCCTATTTCGTGACACTTGTATTTTAAGTGGGAGGCGGATAGGGAGGAGGCAAAAAATGAACAAATAATATGTGAAATATTAAGAGATGGGAAGTGTCTGCAGGGATGGGAAATGTTTTTATTTGGCCTCAGAAGAACTCTCTGATATAGTGACGTTATATTAGGTTGGCGCAAATGTAATTGTGGTTTTTACCATTCCTTTTTTTTTTTTGAAATGAAGTCTTGCTCTGTTGCCCAGGTTGGAGTGCAGTGGCGTGATCTCAGCTCACTGCAACCTACACATCCTGGATTCAAATGATTCTCCTGCTTCAGCCTTCCAAGTAACTGGGATTACAGGCATCCGCCATGATACCCAGTTAATTTTTTGTACTGTGAGTAGAGATGGGGTTTCACCATGTTAGCCAGGCTGGTCTTGAACTACTGACCCCAAGTGATTCACCTGCCTCGGCCTCTCAAAGTGCTGGGATTACAGGCATGAGCCACCGTGCCTGGCCTGCCATTACTCGAATGGCAAAAACCTGCATATGTTTATGCCAACCTGATAGTACAGACCTACAGGAAATGAATAAATGAGTCAAGGAGAGATCCAGGGAAGATGAACTTTAGATGAGGAGAATGATTAGGGCAAAGTCCATGTGGCACAGCCTGCTTGTTATGTGCAAAGAACAGAAAGGCCTGTATGGCTGGAACAGAGGGAGGGAGGGCAAGAGTGGTAGAATATGAGGCCAGACAGATAACAAAGGGCCTAGCATGCGGGATCTGGAGGCCAGTGTAGGCATTTGGCCTTTTACTCTGTGTGAGATGAGAAGCTCTTAGAGGATTCTGAGGAAAGGAGTAATGTTACCTGATTTCAGATTTAGCACACTGGCACATTCACTATGGGCAGCTCATCACGTAGATGTGCTTACTGATATTTTCTTACGTAGTCGAAATAACCCCATATTAATTTTCTTTTCGTGTTGCAACAGATTATCCCAAACTTGATGATGCCTTAAAATGGCATAAATTTGTCTTACAATTCTGTAGTTAGAAGTCTGACATGGGTCTCACTGGGCAGAACTCAAAGTGTTGGCAAGGCTGTGCTCCCTTCTGGAGGCTCCAGGGGTGAATCTGTTTCCTTGCCTGTTTCAGCTTCTCAAGGCTGCCTGCATTCCTTGGCTCATGACCCTACCCCCTTTGTCTATCTTATAAGCCAGCGACGTTGCGTCTTTCTGACCATGCTTCCTTTTTCTGACTCTCTTCATACTTTTAAAGACCCTTGTGATCACACTGGGTGAACCCAGATAACCCAGTGTGGTTCCCCACCTCAAGATCCCTAATTTATTCACACTTCTGTTCCCTTTGCCATATAAATTAACACATTCCAGCTGGGCACAGTGGCTCATGCCTGTAATCCCAGAACTTTGGGAGGCTGAGGCAAGCAGATCACCTAAGGTCGGGAGTTTGAGACCAGCCTGGGCAACATTGTGAAACCTCATCTCTACTAAAAACACAAAAATTAGCAGGATGTGGTGGTGGGCACCTGTAATTCCAGCTACTCGAGAGGCTGAGCCAGGGGAATTGTTTGAACCTGGGAGGCAGAGGTTACAGTGAGCCCAGATCGCACTACTGTACTCCAGCCTGGGTGACAGAGAAAGGCTTCACCTCAAAAACAAAACAAAATGAAACAAAAAAACAGATTCCCAGATTCTGAGGATTAGAAAGTACTTGTCTTTGACATAGGGAGTGGTGAGGGGAGGATTATTCTGTCATGTGTGCCAAGCATCACCAGTTTGCAAAATAATCACAGTCTCCCACCTCCCACAGAGTCATATACCCCTAATAGAATGCAAATTTTGGCCATGGAGTAAAAGTTCTGAATAAGGTTTTGCAATGTGGTTCCAGAGGGAAGTCAATAAGCAAAAATAAAAAATATCTAGTTAACAATCTTATGGCTCAGAAATTTTCAGATCATTGCTTTATCAGAAAGGTTGTGTGTATCCTAAAGCACACTTTTGGAAGTAGAAGATAATTTTTTGGTGCAGGAAAGACGATGGCAAAAATATATATGACTGGAGAGAGGCTTGCAGCCACCTTCATGAAATAGATTCATGAAGTCTGTGAGAGGAAAGATTCCTTTGATGGAAACCAAAAAAAAAAAAAAAGCAGGTTACTTCTCCAGCACTTCAGTGTCAGAGGACCCCACTGGTACCAACAGATGGAACTGGGCCAGTGTGCACTGAGATGGTAAGAGTGGAAGGGATGTGGGTGGGGGACTGAGAGTGTCTGCCTCATTGCTCTTTCTAGATAAATCACACTACCTATTGGACTGAGTGTACCTAGGCAGGGAGTGAAGGGGAAGGTATGAGGCCCTATTCATCCTTGTGAATTTCTTAAGTTATACCTAATACCTAGGGGCCTACCTTACAATTCAATAAAAGCTTGGCCAACTAAACTGGAAGAGAGGTTTTAATTTGGGAATGGAAGGCAGTAGGAACTGAATTCAGGGCTCTTTAAAAAAAATTATTTGCTTTTTCCAAAGGCATTCTGAGAGTCTAGGCTTAGTGTACCTTTGCTAAAACCTTCACTGTAAAGAAAAAGCTCAGTTGAAATTAAAGGAGCAGAGAACAAATAAAAGAGGGAGAAGGAAGAAAAGAGAGAAAAATGCAAAGTAAGCCAGCCTGGTAGGACTTTCTGTTTCCAAACACATTGTGACTTCAAGCATTGAGTAATTTCCTGACGCCATAGGGTTAGACAGAAATGTGAGTAAGAATAGTTCCCTAAATGACGTTGTTCCATACAGTAATAATTGTTCCCTAAATGACGTTATTCCATACAATTATTATTAATTATTATTGTATGGAATAACGTCGTTTAGGGAACTATTTTTACCCACATTTCATGTATCCTGTCTAATAAAACATAATGAATCAATGTAAAAAGAAACCTCACATTTTCTATGAGAATGAATGACAAATCATAGTGGCCAACAATCTGTATCACTTATGTCTTAATTAACAATGAGCAGCTTTCTAACTGGTCCAGCCAGAAGCTTCTTATTGAGTGACAGTTGACTTCTAGTGTCAGAGAAGATGAGTTGCTTGTCCAAGTGGTCATATATCCAATAAGATGCAGAATTAGGATCAGAGCCAAAATCTGCTTGATTAAAAAGTTCATTCATCGTGTTGTTCTTCTCCTTCCTCCCCAGAGCTATTGTTCAGTTGTTTGAGAACCTTCTCAAATTTTGACATTCTGAAAACTTTTTCTTTTCTTTTTTCTGGGGGATGATGTTCCGCTCTTATTGCTCAGGCTGGAGTGCAACGGGGAGATCTTGGCTCACCGCAACCTCTGCCTCCTGGGTTCAAGCGATTCTCCTGTCTCAGCCTACCGAGTAGCTGGGATTACAGGCACCCACCACCACGCCTGACTAATTTTTGTATTTTCAGTAGAGATAGGGTTTCACTATGTTGGCCAGGCTGTTCCCAAACTCTCAGACCTCAGGTGATCCACCTGCCTTGGCCTCCCAAAGTGCTGGGATTATAGGTGTGAGCCACCACTCCTGGCCAAACTTTTGCTTTCTCAAATTTTTACCCAAGAGAAGTTCACCCTGAATCATGAAAGCATCTCAGTCATTTGAGAACATGAGATTTAGTTCCAACAAGTCAAGTTTTGGGTTCAAATCCTGACTCTGCCGTTGATTAGCTATATAACATAAGACCACTTGGTGTTTCTGTGTCTCAGTATTCTCATGTGGAAAACAGAAGTGATAATAATAGTACCCTTCACCCAAGGATTGTTGTGAGAGTTAGATGAAAAAAATGTGGGTGAAAGAATGTCATACAGATGATCATTAATATTATTTATTATTCATTCAACAAATATGTATGAGGTATTCTTATTCAGTTATCCAAATAAACACATTTTTTGCTGTTAGAGTTTATGGTTCCCTGGGGAGTCCACCTGAACTAAAGGAAATTACAAAGGCAATACAATGTGTCAAATGTCATGATGGAGTAACATGCAAACACTGAGAAGGAATACTGAAGCAGAGTCAGGCAGGCCAGGAATGGATTTCTGAAGAAAGTGATGTCAAAAGTGCCAACTGAAGAATGGGTAGAATTTTAGGAAGTAAAAAATGCTGTAGAAAAAATATATATAATTGTTTAGAGGTGGACTAGAGAAATAGAAAGAAGTTTGAGATAATTGAAACAGAGCATGTGCCATCATGCTTGGCTAATTTTGTATTTTTAGTAGAGATGGGGTTTCTCCATGTTGGTCAGGCTGGTCTCAAAATCCCAACCTCATGTGATCCGCTCACCTCAGCTTTCCAAAGTACTGGGATTGCAGGCGTGAGCCACCGTGCCCGGTGACAGAAGACCTTTCTAAACTTCAGTATTTATCTTAATTAACTGATGGTATCTCATTTCCCTGATACTCTTTTCTTACTGGAATGGCCACTGCAATATTCTTTATGTTTTGTTGTACATCACAAAACATTATTTTATCACATTGCCTTAGTTCAGATTCTCTTGAAAGCCGACACTAAGGGAATGGTTCCAGTGGAAGTACTGTAATTAACTTGGGAACTGATCCTAGGAAACACCCGGAGAGGGTTAAGGAAGCCAGACAATGAATGGTAGACAACGGATAAAGGGTGTGTGGTCAAGCATGTTAGCAATGGGGGCAACCAGAGCTCAATTTCACTGGGGCACTCAGGGATCCAGTGTGGAAGCATACTTCAGTGTACTTATCCACAGTGAAGGGTGAGGAAGCTGAGGTATTTGATCACCATATCCCTGTTGGCCGTTGGTTGAGGACAGCTTCCAGGGGCCTTCACTCTCTGGCACTCTGGCTTATCCTTTGTGTAGGAGAAGCTGCTCTCCAGGCAGAATTATAGAAGTAGCATTCCACTTGTGGAGGTGAGTTTGGAGGAAAGGGGGGCAGGGCAATGATCATCTGCTACACATATTTTTTAAAGTATATTAAAAAAAAATCAACCAAATAAAAAAGAATAAAAGATCCGCCCTTGCTGGGAGACAGTTCTCCATGGGTCTCTTGCACTTCTGTACATCTTGTGAGCAGAGGCACTGGCTGCCTTTGTTCTGGACAATCTTTTTCAAGGATATTTAAATAGTAATAGAGATGTTATTTTCCTCTGAAGCAGAGGTTGGTTTGTTTAGCATCCAGCATAATAAAGTAATTTTCTCCCTCCAAGTCAAACGTCAGGCAGGCTTACTGCTCATTTTATAAGACCTGGGTTCTTAAGTTAAGGGTTTCTCAACTGTGATACAAATGCAAACCCAAAGCCTGCATTGCATCTACTTAGGCCATTGGTTTTTGCCCCCATGGGGCCTGAGGAACAAAGAGAAAGGATATGAACATGAAGCTCATGCTGGTTGCTGAGCCATGAGTAATAAAGTCCTTTGTCTCGGACCCAGAAGTTTTGTGTTTTCTGCCAACCTGTGTAATATTGCAGTATGGTAACTTGTAGGGTAACTGCTGAAATTTTTCTCAGCTCTTGATCACCCTACCAGGCCAACTCAACTGATTTGTAAGACATTTAATTTAAAACATAATTTCTAATTTAATAAAAAACATTTAATAAAAAAAAGAAAAAAAGAAGTATTTATTGCAGTTTTCCTTTGTGGTTTTAAAATGCAAAAGAGGTTGGGAAGCCTTGTAGAAACCCTCATTAAAAAGCCAACTTTTGTGTTTCCTCTAAGATGTTCTACCTTTTCCAAATTTTGTCATCGAGAACGCCAACCCTCTTCTGGAAAATGCCTCTGATCATACACAGGTTGCCAAAATCACTGTGTCTGTCTCACCTCATGCTTCTCTGATTGGACATCCTGTTATTATTAATGCGAATCCTGCAGTCCATCCATTTGTGCTGTCACGTAGATTCACACATTTTTGGGAAGTAAGTATGTTGGCAAACAGTATTATCACTTGACACCACAAGGGCTCTAAAATAAAATATCATTCTCTTTTTTCTTACCTTCTACTGTATGTTATTAATTTGGTGACCACTCTTTGGAACCCTATTATATGTCAGACACTCTAAAAATCATTGAGGACATCAAGATCCATTTACTTCACAAGCAATTATTAAGAGAAATGCCAGATATACTATGCACCTAAAGTAAAATAAATAAATAAATAAATAAATAAATAAAAAGAATCTACTGAGACACAGGGAATTTCTTGCCTTCATGGAATTGATTTGTTCATAGGAAGACATACTAATCAAGTGAATACACCCAAAAATATTAGGTTGGTCTAAATGTAATTGCAACTCTTGCCATTACTTTCAATGGCAAAAACTGCAATTACATTTGCACCAACCTAATATAAAATTGTAAATGCAGTAACAGCCAAGAAAGGCAGACTCACAGTTCTGCGGGAGCCCCCAAAGGGGACATTTTAACTAGTCAGGCTTCCCTGAGGAAGAGCTACATGAAAAGCAGTCTGAAGAATGCATAGGAATTAAATAGATAAAGAAGAAAAGAACATTGCAGGCAGAGGGAGCAGCATGTGTGAAGGCCCTATAGCAAAAAGGAAGGAGCATGGTAAAAAGCCAGGACTGAGGGATCAACAGACAGGAGCCCAAGGGAAAGCATGGTGGGAGACTATACTGCAAAGGAGATGGGGGGTGGTGGGGCAGAGCCTGCGGTGTCTGTGAGCCATGTTAGGAAGTTTTGTTTACCTAGATGGCTATATCATACCCAGCTAGATATAATATAGCTAATTTTTCCTTCTGGATCAAAGTTTAGGCAGGCTGATTGTTCATTATAAGACAGGGGTCCCCAACCCCCAGGCCATGAGCCAGTATCAGTCCATGGCCTGTTAGGAACTGGGCTACACACAGAAGGTGAGCTTCTGCCAGCAATCAAAGCTTCATCTGTATTTATAGCTGTTCCCCATCACTCGAATCATCGCCTGAGCTACGCCTCTTGTTAGATCAGTGGCGGTATTAGATCCTCATAGGGGTGTGAACCCTATTGTGAATTGCTCATTGGCAGGATCTAGGTTGTGCGCTCCTTATGAGAACCTAATGCTTGATTACCTGTCACTGTCTCCCAACACCTGCAGATGGGACCATCTAGTTGCAGGTAAACAAGTTTAGGACCCCCACTGTTTCTACATTACGGTGAGTTGTATAATAATTTTACTATATATTATAATGTAATAATAATAGATATAAAGTGCCCAGTAAATGTAATAATCTTGAATCATCCTGAAACCGTTCCCATCCAGTTTGTGGAAATTGTCTTTCATGAAACCAGTCCCTGGTGCCAAAAAGGTTGGGAACTGCTGTTATAAGAGCTCCAGTTTCCCTAAGGTCGGAGTTTCTCAAACCTTGATACAAACTCACAGCATGCACAGCATTCAGTGATGCCCCTCTACATGGTCCCCATGGCACGGGAGAGCAAGGAGACCATGTGAACATGAAGCTTATGCTGCTTGTTGTGCCGGAGTAATAAAGTCCTTGAGAGCAACGTATTGTTTAGTTGATCTAGTCTGGTCTGGCTCCAGTCTGCAGGTTGAGTTCACGTCTGTCTCTTGTCCTTCCCATTCTCCTTGGGACACCAGCTAGCAGAGGGACATTATTCTCTGGGCAAAAGGAGGAGAGCAAGAGGATAAGCTCAGCCCTACATGCACATTTCAAGACCCGTATCTGCTCATATCATTAGCTAAAACAAGTGTCACATAGCAAGCCATGGGCTGAAGAAATATAACCTGTTTTTATTAGGAGGAATTGCAAAGGCACATGGCAAAAGACATGAATATGGAGAAGATTAAAGAAGCGGGGATCTTAAATCCACCTCCCACATCTAAGAAAGCACTGAGCAGTTCTGCAGAAAAGAGATATGATTTTCTTACAGCTTAAATTGCTGCTGTAAAGGAGAACAGATTTAAAAGGGGCAGGAGAGGTCTGTTATTAGGCTCTTGAATATCCTTTGCAAACCTTGACATTGTCGGACTTAAATTTGCTTCCAACTTTAGTTTGGTGTAAAATTTTCTCTCCCGTTTGTTCTTTATTAGATTTTTGTTATAAGTCTAAATAGCAGCAGAATAATGGCAAACAGTGTTCAGTAGTTTTGCTTTGTGTGTGTGTGTGTGTGTGCGCATGTGTGTGAGAGAGAGAGAGAGAGTGTGTGTGTGTGAAGGTAGGGAGCATAGCTGTTCTAAGCACTGATTTGGGGGTCCGATAAACCTGGTTTTCAACCACAGCTCCTTCAGTCAGAATAAACGTGACCTTGAGTAATTTACTTGACTTTGTGTGCTTTAATTATTTTTTTCTATATAATGAGATTAACAATAATAATACCACCTCACTCAGGGATTAGCAAGAAGATTCTAAAAGATAAGGTATGGGAAGTGCTGTCTTATTGTTTTGTCCATAGCAAACAGTTAACACACAGTAGCTGTTACTGTAATAAATATACTTCAATATTTAGCATTATTATGGCCAGATTACAGGTAATAAAAAACTAAGAAAGATGTGGCCACATAATCATAACTGTATTAAAGACAAGCTTTAGAAGTAGTTCAATTATGCAGCAGTTTCATAACATGCAAATACACCCGCAGATAAAGGCTAACCGAAATGAGTTAATATCCGTTTCTACAACATTGCAGTACAAAGATGGACATACTGTTCTATTTGGGGTTTAGCATATCCCAGCATATCCCAGTTCCTTTGCCGAACTTCTTCCCTTGCAGCATATATACTTGTTTGTTTTGCAAAAGACTGATTGAGCTTAGGAAAGGCGAATGGTCAGGCAGTCAAACAAAAACCAACAATCACCAAACAGACACCAAGCTAGTCTCTGGAGAAACAATAGCAAAGCTTGAAGTGAACTGATTATGTAGATAAATCAATGGAAATGAGACAAGGTACACTCCAGTTATGTAATCTTCAAATTGCTACCTGTCATTGAGCAACGTAAGTGGGGTTGCATAGGCAGATTGGAAAAATAAACCCGAGTTACCCTTTCTGTGCACACTGCCTGTTCCCTGGACGGGAGTAATCTGCCAGATGGAGACTTAAACCATCTTCATGTCTTCTTTCCATGCAAAGAATAGGCATTTGCGTGGATTTAAGAAATACTTGTTGAAAATGAACGGAAAGCCTGATATCATGTAAGATGCTAGGGAGCGAAATGAACACACTTGCTTTCTCCGGGGGCTCCCAGGACAGTGGGAAATACACCTGAAGGGCCAGCCTGAGCCCAGGGTTATACTTCTTGGGTAAGGGAGCTCCTTGAGGACAAGGCTTTGCTTAAGCAAAGCTGGAAGCTATGGTATTAAATTAACTTATCAGGAGCCATTGGGGTATGATAAGAAAAATTTAGAATCAGAAAGACTTAGCTTTAAATTTCAGCTCTGTCACTCAACAGCTATGTTGCCTTGAGCAAAGTATTTAACTTCTGAGCTTCAATTTCCTCATCAGTAGCATTAGGATGATAATAGCATTTATTCTATGGGATAACTGTGAGAATCTAAGAGATAAAATGTCCAGTCTACGATAAGTGCTCAGCAGAGTGTAGCTGTAAAATATTAATGTATTACTGACTTTTCATGTAATTGTGAGAAAAGCACGCAGGTGTTGCAGTCAGCTGATGCTGATCAGTGCAAGGGTTCTGGTGACAGATTGGCCTGGGTCAGGTCCAGGTTCTGCTTTTTCCTGCAGCATGACTTTTTAGGCTATATTTTATAATCTAAGCTTCAATTTCTTCATCTGTGAAATGGGGATGGTAGTAAGACTACCTTTCTCACAGGTTTGTTTTGATGATTAAGTGAGGTAAAGGGCTGAGAGCAATGCCTAGCACAAAGATTAGCTTTTGTTCATAGGATGTTGCTAGGATGACATTATGCTCCTTTCTTCTGAGAGTCAGTGATTCTATTACCGAGAAGGTGGCCACTTTGGTAGCGTACTGTGTGGCTAAGAACAGGGATTTTGGTGCAAAGTCTGGATTTTTATCCACCTCTCTGTTCCTTGCTAGGGGTCTCTTTAGGCCCCTATTTCTTCATTTGTAAAATGGGCACAATAAAAGTATCAATTACACTGTTTCTCTGAGGGTTAAAGAATGTAATTAATATTAAACACTTAAGAGTTGATACGTAGTAAGTGCTCAATACATATAAGCTATTAATGTTGCCTTAAAACCCATAATCATTTAGACAAAGCGTTCATGGTTTGACATAGAATGACCAAAGACAGGTGTCTAATCCCTTCCAGTGGCTTTTGCTACTCAATAAAATCTTTGTTTTCTGTTACTTTACTAATAAGAAAGCTTTAGAAACAAGCATTCCCTAACCTAGCCACATCATGACAGACACTGGAAGGACATAAGCAACAGCACTTACAAGGCTTTCATGTAAGGACAAAGACATCTAATCCAGAGACATGAAAGGCCATAGCCAAAGTCTTAGGCCATTTCCTTCTGGAGGTGAAACTGGAACCCATTTCTCCTGATGCTCAACCTCAAGTGGTCCCTGAACAGAGCAGTTCAAACACCAAGTGAAAACCACAAACGACACAGGAAGCAGGAGACCTGGGTGACTGAACAGGGGAGGGAAAAGAGGGGGCTCTTATCTGGCCCTTTCATCCATTTTGGGTGCTATGCAGCGTAGACTCATGATGAAGAGCATCAGCATGAAGTCAGGTGGAATCCAGATTTGTTGTATTTATATCTATGAAAATGTGGCCAATCAGCTTAACTCTGCAAGTCTCAACTTCTGCACCTGTAAAATGCATCCACTTGCAATTTCAAAGATAGAATGAAATGTTTGTAAAATGCTCAGGATAATCCTTGACAAAGTGAGGAAGGAGTTCAATAAATGGTTAACTTTGTTATTAGGAAGAATAGTGGAAAGATGGAAAAATGAAGGAGAAACGATTGGATATAACATAAGTGAATTCTTAGCTCATGGAAATTTTAAAAAATCAGATCACTGTGCTTTTTAAGTACAAGATTTTTATGTCTTTAAAAAAATGCTGACTGATATTGGGGATTATAGATCAAAATATTCCATCTACATTCTTACAAAGCCAATCATTCACTGAATTATTCTTCATTTTTTAAAAATGTAGTTATTCACCACTGGAGTACCCAACCTGGACTTTGAGACGGTGACGCTCTATTCCCTGACAATCTATGCCAAAGACAACCAAGGGGCAACAGCCTCACAGACCATTTTAATCCAGATTGCAGATGTGAATGAACTGCCCACCTTTGCTGGATCTCTTGCCCAGGGTGACCAAGGTACAGAGGCTCTTCTCTTGGGGGAAGAGGGCTCCGGTGGCTATGTCTACATATGTGCCCCTTGTACTATGCCCTGTGCCTCCTGTACTCTCAAAACATCATGGCTATAATAGTGATAAGAATGACAGTAACAATAGAAATGATGAATGGCTGACACTTATTGGGTTCTATGTACTAGGCACTGTCCTGAGAGCTTTAACTGGACTACTTATTTAACGCTCACAGCATTACAGATAAGTTTTACTCTTATTTCCATTACATAGGTAACAGACTTAGAAACTTGAGGTAACTTTCTCAGTGTTGCAAATCACTCATTTATTGTTTGATTCTGTAGTACAAATTATTCCCTTATTTGTGCGATTATTTAACTAACTGTGTGTCTATATCATTAAGCTCGAAGCTTTACCAAGGACAAGGACCATGGCTTTTTTGCTCCTTCTTGCTCTGTTTTTTTTTTTTTTTCACCATGTATGTATCTCTTTCACTTTCTCTCTTCCTAATCTCTGTCTCTTTCTGTGTAGTCAAATATTTAATACCTACATGTTTCCTATTGTCTAAAAAACACATTAGCAGCTCAGATGTTAGAGTGACCACTAACTGGAGAGAATTACTTGTCCTGTCTAATCCTCATTTTCCCCGTTGATTAAGCTGAGATATTAATCCCATCTTGATGAGGTTCACTTGAGATAGGGTTTTAAAGTGCTAAGCATAGTGCCAGGCACACAGTAGGTGCTCAGTAAATATCTCCCTTATTTCCCATCCCCAAGGCAGATGGTAAAGTCCTCCTGGGCAGATTCAAGGTGAAATTATGCTCTTCTGATTTCTAAAACTGCGAGCTTGGTGCCAGAGTGCTTGTGGAGACCTGATGAGCATTTGCTCATCAGATGAGCACGTCCTGGCTACCGTCTAAGTAGGCCCGTGGACCCCTTTGCTGTCTACAAATCCTGTTTTCTTGGCAAAATCATGCAGCAGTTTCTCCTGGGAGGTTAGGCAATATTAATGTGACCTTGAGCCAGTTATTCAATCTTTCTAAACCTTAGTAAAATAGAAATAATAATAAAGTCACCAAGATGTTAAGTGCTTAGTAATTAATAAGCACTCAAAAAGTGTTCAGCATTGTTCCTGTTTAAATGTATAAATCTCATTGCTCTATACCTGACACATAATAGACACTTGACAAATAGTATATTATTATTATTATTATTATTATTGTAGGTTTAATAGGAATACCCCTATAAAAACATCTGTGCTGAGCAAGTGCAATGCCTTAAGTTTTATCTAAAATCCAGGATTGGATGAGGGGTTTGGGGCTTATGGTGGTGTTGCTGATTCAAGCACATCTGTTGTACATTTTCTGGCAGTTACTGAGATTTATATCCTGGAAGATACTGCCCCAGGAACAGTCATTTACCAAGCGGCAGCCAATGACCCAGAGGATGCTGTTTTCGAGGTAATTTATGCTTTGGGACAGAGAATAACAGTGCCTAGTGGTTTTATGTGTGATTGCATTCAAATATAAAGCCATGGAAGCAATCAAGTCAATTATACCCACAATTTAGTTTTCAAATATACCTTTGCCTCAATTATCATAATACTTTAGGTGAAAATGATTAAGGTCTGGGTTGTCTGAGTAATTGCTTCCCTTCTAGTACATTCTATCCTGTGCAGGCTGACCCAACCTAATCCTTAGGTAACTTTAGCAAAAGATGTCAAGATGTTTCATTTTGTTCTTAGGAATCTTGGCTGTATGCACAGTAGAGAAAGAATCCAGCTTTCTGGCAGAATTAATTTGTATTTCAAGACTTTAGACCTTGTCTTCAGATTTTATTTTTTTGGGTTTTTTTTTTTTTAATTTTTATTGTATTTTAGGTTTTGGGGTACATGTGAAGAACATGCAAGATTGTTGCATAGGTACACACGTGGCAGTATGATTTGCTGCTTTCCTCCCCTTCACCTATATCTGGCATTTCTTCCCATGCTATCTCTCC